>JAYMSP010003695.1:0-18814 GCA_036897095.1 Plantago elongata
CTGCCTATAAATAGTACTCCTCTCTATCATCAGTAGTGTATTAACATATATTGTAGTCTCTAATATCTATTATAATTTACATGCAAATGGGCATCTCAACATCATTCATGTGCATCCTAGCCTTCCTCCTATTAGCATCATCAGGTTTGAATTAATATTTATAAATGAGAAAAACATATGTACCTAAGTCACTACAATCTTGAACAACGGATCATCTATGAAATTTTTCTTCAAAAAATTATTCATGATGAACAACCAAGTACCAATAAATCACAATCAAATTCGACTTTTGGTCATAATTAATTATGTTGGTGTTATGTTGCAAATTATTTTTGGGTTTTCAACGATTTTATTGTCATATTTCTATTTCGTTGGTACTAGATATTTTGGTTTAACCACTAATACACTATAAAAATCAACAGAAAATCTTTTGAAATGTCCCGCACCAACATAAATTTCATTGGAAATTTCATTATGGATTTACTTATCATTGTAAATTTGATGCAATTTCATGAAGGAATATTTAGAAACTATATATGAATATATATATTTTTTTGACTAAATAATAAATTGATATGTTAAATGCGTTTACAAAAGGTTTAACTGATCCATCACGTAATCTGAAAAGTATCTAACTAATCAATAATTATAAGTTGGTCGAGTGGTAAGAAAGTTAGAGATACAAGTACAACGTGATCAGATTGATACCCGCGAAACTGATTTATTTTCACTTTTCCTCACACGATTACCAACAATTACACTTCAACAACTTAATAGTAATGGCTCACCAAAAATTACCAAATTTCGTTGCAACTTTACCAACTAGAGCAATTTGTTTGATTTAGACAACAAAAATAACTGTTGTAGAAAATAATATGCAACGAATATGAGAAAATGATTTCACCAACAAAATAAGTGTTGTTGAAGACCCTTTTTATTGTAGTCCAGACATTTGAGTTTATGGAATTTGATTTCCATTTGATCATAGATGATGATGGTACCCTGCAGGAATTGAAACTACAATGGCTGGCAATTGCATTGCGACGACGTCGGGTGAACGAGTGAAGTGGGAAATTCAGTACCCGGACCCATCAACGTATGGCAACATGCCAGAAGAATGCAAAGAATTATGTCAGCGAATTTATGGTGATCGTTATAAAGAATACCGACTTGTAAAGCATCGCAGCGGTCGCAATTATGTTTGTCATTGCAAAGTCATATGTCAAGACGAAGCTATTTTTCTTTGAACCAAATATAAAATTCTTTAAGTATCAAAATAAAAAGATCAAGAAACAATGTTCTTGATATATTGTATTATTATAACTTGATGAATTCTACTAGCTTTCATATGCAAATGTTAAAATTAACATGGTTGTTTCTTATTACTTCTGCAACAATATAGTATGTAATTAATTACGATTTCTCAACTTCACATAGTATTATATATTCTAAGAAATATGTACTCCCACCGTAATTTTACCGTTTTGGATCTCCCACTAATGGAATCCAGGAAATACTTTAGTGCTGAACTAAACTTAAAATTCCAGGCACAATTATGTAATAGAACAACTCACTCATGAGCGGTCTCTAAACTTCTTTTTGTTCGAACCTGGTACCTCATCACAGTTCTCCACCTTGTCCAAGATACCTGCAAAAATGCCCTTGGAATCCCGAAGCAACTTAATACTTTTCTCAAGCCTACTGGCTACTGCGCTTCTCATCAACTGAAGGTGTCTCCTCCAACATCGGTTCTAGCCCGTTCACATTGGATCTCGTCACCTCGTTGATAATCTCTGTCTCCATATCTTTACAACCGAGCTTCTTTACATTGTTAGACAAATACAATCCTATGAATAAAACCGATCTCTTTAACACAAAAAAAAAATGTATTTTTGACACTTTAAATTTGAAATTTACTTTTGTGCAGTATAATCTAGAGTTGAGGATTTTATATAAATTCTCAGGTATCATATGAGAAATTGAATAAATCTTCAAAGAAACAATCAACTATAAATATATTTAAATAATGAGAAATATTAAAGTTACTAAAGTGTTTATTTTAAAATCGATGATACTTTTCAAAAGCAAAATATGCATTTTGTTATAAATAAAATATACCTTTTTACTTTGACAACTACTTTATATAATAATAATATTACTCTATCAATCTCAAATTAACTATAAACACTATCGCTAATAAATTTTTGGGTTTGAAACTTTTAAGTCACCTCTAATGATACTAAAGAAGAGTTTGATGATCTTATATACTTTAACTACATGTTCAATGTTTTAAGATTCACTTAACAAATTACTACAGTAATTTTAAGAAATCAAATTGACTCCGTGGCCCAATGGATAAGGCGCTGGTCTACGAAACCAGAGATTCTGGGTTCGATCCCCAGCGGAGTCGTTTTTCTCTCTCTTTGTGAGTTATCCTATGATCTTTAAATGTGTTGTGATTTGTCCAATAAATTTTTAATGTGTTGTGAGTTTTGTCCCCAGATTGCTTGTAACTCAACCAACCAAACATAAGGGGCAAATCACACCTTTTTTTTACACACAAAATTCAATTTATGAAATTCTACCAGATAGAGATTACAAGTGAAAGATACATCTGTTGACATTATTTTCTTGTTGATTTTGTACAATTATTGCTAATCAGTTTTCACTTTGTGCTTCACTCAATTCACCATTCTCTTTCACCTCATTACTCAAATCTTGTTTACCAATGTCCAATTTCACAACTTTTCCCTTGGCCTTCTTCTCCTCTTCCTGTTCTTTAGCTAGTTTCTCAGCCTTCAACTTCTCTTCTTCTTCAACCTTTTTCTTCGCTTCCTCCTTCGCTTCTTCGAGTGCCTTAACCAATCTCACCAAGCAAGTCTCCGCATCCTCACCACCCGACTTTGGCATCAAGTTCTCTGCAACATCAGCTGGTGTCGTATTGATCTCCTCCAAGAGTTGCTTAACCGTCCCAAATAGTTCATGCGAATCAATGTCTAAATAGTTCTTCACCAAAGCCCTGAACGCTTCAAAGCCACAATAAGACAGCTCAATATGCTTATCCATTCTCCCACGTCTAATCAATGCAGGATCAAGCTTCTCGATGTAGTTCGTTGTGAATATAATGATCCTTTCACTACCGCAAGCTGACCACAAGCCGTCTATGAAGTTGAGTAGCCCTGACAGAGTGACCTGGCTACTCTTAGCCTCCTCTAACTTCTTCATCTTCTCCTTAACTATTGCATCCACATCTTTGCTCTTCTTCTCTTCTTCATTGTCCTTTTTCTTCTCTCGTTGGCCTGTCATTACAAAAATTAATATCAACGCATTAATTCGTCCATCCAATCTTAGGTGAAACGCCAAGAGATCAAACACCACAACCTTACGCTTATAATCTTTCGCAATATAAATTGATTGACGTTTAAGTTTGAACTTTCAGATGAGACGAGAATTTTCACCTGTTAAGTCTAGAGAGCAGTCAATGTCCTCTATCACAATAACGGCCTTACTTGTAGTGTCAATCAACAACTTCCTGAGCTCTGTATTGTCCTTCACCGACGTCAATTCGAGGTCATAGATGTCGTACTTGAGGAGATTAGCTATCGCTGCAATCATAGTCGATTTCCCCGTCCCTGGAGGGCCGTAGAGGAGATATCCTCGCTTCCAAGCCTTCCCAATCTTTGCATAGTAGTCCTGCGCCTTTGCAAATGTAATGAGATCGTCTACAATCTCCTGCTTCTTGGCAGGGTCCATTGCCAGTGTGTTGAATGACGCAGGGTGATCAAACACGATATGGCTCCACATGCTTTTCGGAGACCGCCACCCCTCGTTCTTGTTGTTGGTGTAAAGCTTCCTCTTGCGTTCCTTAACCGTGATCGCTTTCCCCTCCTCCAAGACGTGTTTCAAGTAGCTCTCGATGACAATATTCCGGTGTTTCTTATGAAACTTTACATGGAAGAATCTCTTCTCGTCATCCTGAGGGTAGAACGAGACAGACTGCGTTTGTGGCTTCGATTGGGAAGAAGACCAATGGAGCTTGACACCTTTGTAGTCATCAATCACTTGCTGGTGACTACCCATGGTTAACACGAGCGCCTCGCTGTCACGTGCAACAGAGGCATAGAGGCGCTTGGCCTGCTTGGTGGAGTTGGCGTTAAGGTACCGTTCGATGGCTGTGTAGGCCATCGACCGGCCGAAGCGTTGGCCCTGCTGGAATTCAGGGAAGGTGATTGTGAGGTGAGGGTTGATAAAATCTATGAGCTTTTGGATGTAACGAGTGACCGGGCGACGAAGTTGGTAAGGAAAGTAGTTTTGGAACATGGCGTAAGCTACCATTAGTCCTGCTATGGCTGAACCAGCCTGGCTCATCATCTCTACTATTGCTGGTGGTGCCATTTTAGCCTGATCTTGTTTCAACCTCACAACTCTTTTGTGTTGAAGATATATGTATAGTGATATTGTAGGGGCTTTTTTCCTGCCTTTTACTCGGAATTGCACTCAGTATATCTATCATGCTTTAAACAATATTATTACGTATTACATAAGCATGTGTAATACCGATTTTGTAATATTTTATTAGACGTATAATGTTTTTTTCGATACATTTTACATAGTTCGGTCCTACAATACTTCCTTTTAAGTAGCCAAAAGGTAAGAAACTTGACTTGGCGATGCAATCAATCGCCACTCTATTATTGAACTTTTTTTCCACACAAGAGACAACACACTCACACACCTGCGTCTATTGAGCACTGAGAAAAGACATAATCAAGAACACGATAGGTTAGTCCTAAGTGTCCTAAAGTAACCCGATTTCATATGTTGTCATTTTCTAAGTACAGTCATACTGTCATACCATAGGATAAATTAATTTCGCAGATTATGTGATGATTTAAGCCTGTTGAATTTTCTTCTCCTTACATAAAAAACTGCAACGTAATCAATAAAACTTGAAACATTCTTTGCGCAAATCCTACGGAAAAGGCTGACCTTTGCCAAAATAGGTATATTCATGAACCAACATGCCAAGAAAACCTATATATATATACTTGCCATTTGATCCAGTTTAAATCATCACATTCATATCCTATTTAAATCATCACACTCATATAGTAACATCAAAGCAAAACTACACACAGAAAATGGCAAGCCAACAATCTCCATGTCAGGTAAGCTCACTCCTATGTGCTGGAGAAAGAAAATGTTTCAAAACTACACTACGTCTTCCTTTATGTGGGACGCGAAAACAAAGCATTTTAATGTCTCAAAATTTAATAATTATTCCATACTAAGAGATCAATGCAATGTTGCAGGACATCCAAAACAAAGGCTCCAACTTGATTCAAGAGGTATGTTCAAATCCAGTAATTTATGTATGGTGTGTTCCACTTTTGTTCAATACTAGTACTGATCCCTTCAATGGTGTTTTGAATATGGAAGACGGGCGCACAAGCTAAGAACTTGGGACAAGGAGCGGTGAACATGGCACATGACGCAGCAGCTGGTGCAGCCAACATGACACAGTGTGCTGCATCTGGTGCCTCCAGCTTGGCACACGGTGCTGCATCTGGTGTCACTGATCTGGCGCATGGTGTTGCATCTGGCACCACAAACATAGCACAAGGTACTGCGTCTGGTGCTGCAAGCATTGCCCAGGGCACTGCTGATGCAGTCAAAAATACTCTAGGCTCCAAGTAATCAAGAAGCAGTACTAGCCAGCTTGATATCTCAACCACTTCAAGTGCAACAACCATAATCCTAGGATTTAAGAATACAATAACTTCTAGTTTTGGCAATTCCAGATTTCATTAATTGCCATATTGAGTTTATATTACTAGCACATAGCTTTCCTGTCATCCTGTGACAGTGATCTGATATAACTTGTATCAGAATTTTGGTTCTTGATGTTAATAACACATGCTGTTGCATTTTAGTTCAAAATCATATAGTATTATGAAAATTACAAATATACCTGGTCTACACATTCATATAATTTCATTTTTCCTAGTCTTAAACTCAAACAAGAATGCAAGTCGTACCAATTGGGGCAAGTAAGGAGAATACAAGTTATAGATTATTATAATTAGGGATGGGAATCCACAAACATGTAAAATGCAAAACATGTTATGGATACTACTGCAGTAAATCCGTAACTCAAACGCAAACCAATTCTATCAATCTAACTCATAGATATGAGCATCAAAAGTCAGCAGGAAGAACTCAGGCAAGATTGATAAATCTTTCTTAGAGACATCAGAAATAACGGCAGAACACATTAACTGATCATCAGCAAGACTACAAGGTGAATGTATGACTTTGCTTATACATTCCAAAGCTTCTTTATCACATAAGATGGGAATTTCTATCACATATCATGATAAAATACACCTAAATGTGCTTGCAAAGATAAACATGTCCATCAGTTTCATATTCAAGAAAATGGTCCATGTGTACCGAGAGCTTCAGTGTGTATGTGCCTATACAAAACTGAAAACAGTACAATGTGCAAGAGCCAATATTGTTTGGCAATGCACGCCATGTTGATCGTTAGGGAGGTCTACAACTACAAGCAAGCAAGTCTATACATCACACTGAAGCCAAAGACCTGATACCAAAGAGGCAAAGACTATAACCATCACTCACAAAACCAGTGGATCAATAGAACTAGTGAGTTATTGAGAATGCCCCCATCATACAAAATATACTTTAATAGTGCAGTAGTAGACATCGATTCAGGGTTAGAACCACTTTCAGCTATTAACAACAGCTCAGGAGTTTCAAAACCACAAACTTAACAAAAAGGTGAATGTTAAAGCATCACGTACTAATATAATAGTCACTTGGACAAAGTTCAAGATGATAACAATGCACTTCCACAACTTCCAGTTCTCTAGTTATTTGCTAAGAAAGCAACATAGAATCCAGAAAAGCTCAAAACACCCAAGGTCTGCAAGTTTTAGACTATATGCAATTAGATGACAAAAGAGCAGTCAATAGTTTTCCTATCCGATTCTAAGAGAGCTCCTATAGATTTGGAGCCGGGTTTTGATGCTGCAATAAGGCAGCAGCTTGATTATCTTGTTGAATCCTCACCCAAAACTGCTCGATACGCGCCTCCAGCCTATCAACTCTTTGTGCCAGAAGAACAAAATCGATATCTTGAGGACCTCTGTCCTCTGATCTCTCTGCATTTCTTGACGTTACCTTTCCCCTTTTCGTGCTAGCAGATGGCCTCTGACAAATCCCCATCCTGCCCAAAACACATTCGCGCTACATCTTAATCACATTCACTCACCTTTGAATTTTTCCATCAATTGCCAGTGCATATAAACAAATAAGCTCTGAAAATGCGATACTACCACCAATTCACCTTCGAAATTACACTCTACTACATAGACATTGACTAAAAATTAGAAGGAAACCTCACCTTTTTCAACTGCAATAATAGCCAATATTTTCAAAAGAGAGCTAACCAAGATTCAATTTTTCAGTAACGAATCTCTGTATTTGAATCATAAATGAACACGGGTAAACCAAAACTGACCTGAAGATGAATTTAGGTTTTAGTTTTTCAATTCTATGTCACATCTGCAAAAAACAATCATGAAAAAAAAAAAAAAGAAATTCCACCCAGAAATTGAGTGAAAAATTAGAAAAAGGTTTCTCTAAATGAAATACGAACGTCGTTGGAAGAACTGAGAAGCACGCTGATTCCGAAAAGTGAAAATTACCACTCGTCAAGAAAAAATCAGATCTGAGAAGTGTGAAAGTGTAATTGAGAGGTTTACCTTGATGATGAGTGGTGTTGAGCAAGAAAGTGGTCGAGACCAGTAGCAAGTTTGGTGATTGAGAGTGAAAAATTGGGAATTTTGGATTGGAATTGGATTGAATCTGGGCAGGCTGATGATGATGAATTATAAGGGGACGTTTGGGCGGCCAATTTTGGGAACCGCGCGAATGTTAGTGAGTTTGTTCATTTTGAATGTGTTTTAGGGTTTCTTTTCCCTTTTCCTCTCCCCCTCAAATTCCAAAGGCTATATCAAAACAACACCAAGATTTTACATTTTTCATTGTAACGACTCGGACTTTTAAAGAGCTTAAATGAATTAAGGACATAATAGTGTCGATGATGTTAACTTTTTATGCGAAAGAAAGTCTATGGAAACTCAATTTTAAGTGTGATATATCAATTGCATCTATTATGAATAATTGAGGACATAATTCGCGAACAGGATATGTATTGGTAGTTGTGCAGTAGCCAAAGCAATCTAGCAGTCAGGAATAATGTGTCGGCCCAAATTGTCGGACTTCACCCCAAATAGGATGAGGTTGCTTCAAATAACATGCAAATCTATTAAAAATATAGAATTAATATTACTGACAAATCAAATAGAACGTAAGAATCAAACAATAAAAAGTAAAAGAGAAACCATAAGGAACCTTATAGAATCGATTTCACAAACAAAAGTGAAAATTACGCTTCGTACACCTTAAATTTGAGCCAATTACATATTCATATATTTTGTAGTTCTATTAAAACAATTACAAGCACATTTAAAATATGATTTTTTTAGTTGACCATGAATAAAATAAAGAAAAAATAAATATAGATGGACTTGATTGTAATTTATAATCTTCAAATTAAGATATATTATTGTATATTAAACTCCGATAACATTTACTTTATACCCAATTATTTTCCTTCTTCTCCGTTAAAACTCTGACCAACCGCTCCGGTACATCTCCTCCAATCATAACATCTTCAACTGAAAACTCCATTTGAAATAAGACCAGCCCTATTGGGGCACCGTCGCGCCCCCAACAGGCACTGGACGTCGTGCCTTAGCAGCAGCCAAGCGGTTGCTGTCACGTGTCCTTCATTTATTTATTTTTTGTTTTTTGCAATTTTGAAATATATCCGTTTTAAAATGGTAATATCTCCGAAAATTCAAAATAAAAAAAATAAAAAATTCACCAACGGCTATACGTTTTTTCGATATCTATAAAATGAGACAAATCTTGATAATTTTTACTTCATCCAATCTCCAACTCCTCTTTCTCTCATAATTAAACTTAAAAAACTCTCTTATCTCAAAACACCCTTTCCACTTTCATTTTTCGGCGAGATGGACGCGGAGTATTTTCAGTGGTTGAAACTCAACAAACCCGATAATATCACAAGTACATGCAAGCTCACTTAGAAAACACGGCTTTCCAACCCCAACCGAGTCACGTTCGACCTTTGTTCCAGAGCTCCTACCAAGATCCCTTACATTCAAAATTACCAACTCCATCATCCCAAACACGCAGCCGGAAAAACGACACGATCCGGAGGCGTGGGAAAGCGAAAGCCACCGGAGGTGCGGCAACCAACACAATAACCGGTGTTCGATGATATCCTTAACGGCACGGCCCATCAGGTCGAATTTGAGGTGAATAACCATCAATACAACATGCCTTACTATATAACCGATGGGATCTACCCACCTTGAGCTACATATGTTCCAGCCATCCCGAATCTGGTAACTCATAAACAATGCAAGTTCTCCGAGCTTCAAGAGTCTTGCCGCAAATATGTGGAACATGCTTTCGGAGTTATGCAAGTACGGTTTGCAATTATACGAAATCCGGCACCTGCGCACAACAAAAACATTCTCAACAAGATTATGAATTGTTGCATAAAACTCCACAACATGATAGTTGAAGATGAGCGCCACAATACATAAACTATGACGAAAAAATTGAACAGCTCGAACAAGATACCCGTGAGCACGTGTCAAATCTCATTGATGGAGTTCGTATCCGTCGGACGCCGTCTACAATAAATACTATCCCGGAATACATGAACAATTTACGCCGGATGCATAGTTTAATCTCGCACACCCAGCTAACAAACGACTTAATGGAACATATTTGAAGGCTACAGTGTAGATTGATCTTCTCCAAACAGGGTTGTGTGTTTGATTATTTCGATGTTGTGTGTTGTCTGTTTGTTGCATTTTATTTTCGTTCGATTTTAATTTTCCGCAATATGTTGTAAAATATTTCTGATTTGTTCTATCTCAATAAATTATAAAACGTCTTCAATAAAATGCAATTTGATTAATTTTAACTTTTAAACAATTTTATAATATGTAAATTAAAATTAAAAATTAAAAAAAAGACGTAGCATTCACGACGTGACGACGCGTCACCCCTGCAAAGAAAATGCACGACGACGTGTCACTACTATAGAAAAAACGCACGATATTGGGTCGTCGTGATTGGAGGTGGTCCGGCTCTGATTGGAGCTGTAAAAAAAAATCCGTATCTGAATCTTTTAGCACCTTTATTTGGAGTTCGTTTACAATGAATCAATGCACCTCAAGTGGTATGTACATTAATCAATCAAAAAGTTATAATATATTTGGCAGGAGACTACCAAAACCTAATTAAGAACTCATATTTAGATAAAAATCACCACTCGCCGGCACTCTTCACTCCGGCCACCTCATCGACCGCTCCACCTTCCTCACCGGTCGCCATCCTATTGCCATCTCCTCCTCATAACCAGTCAGTCACACTGCGCATAAGCTACCTACATTATGCATCTTCCCGATTCTGGCAAACCTCGACCCTCACAAATTCCACCGTCGGAGCTGGTCGTCCGTAAATTTGCCGAATCCCGAGCTTCCGAGCTCCAGGCACTCCACTCCCTCCTCTCCAACAGGCTCCACAACGATTTCCGCTCGCAGAGGAACAAGAGGCGGAGAACCACCAGCCACGATGATCGAATTGCCAAGAAGCGGCGTAGAAAGAGCAAAGACACTACTTCTTCATCAGAGAAGGCTCGTGGAGAGAAGCAGCAGCTTTCTCGTCGCGTTCGGAGAAGCATTGAGCTTAAGGAGAATCCGGAATCCGGTTTTGGTGTCTCCGGAGACGGTACTAGGAGGCTCAGAACTCACGTTTGGCTTGCGAAGCGGTTCGAGATGGCGAAACGCTGGGGATTCTATGTTCCTCTTGGTCTTTATGGCAGGTTAGGGAACAAGAATCGAGTTCTTTTTACGACGTTGATGTTGATAAATTCGAGTTTAGAAATTCATTTATCGTTGCTAAGTTTGTTGTGTGTGTAGGCGTGTAGTTTAGTTGCTAACTTTTTTTTTTTTTTGATAAATAAAATTTCATTAATCAAAGTACGGTTACATTAGGCGGAGCGGGTGCTCAAGTTTACATCACGTAGTCTAAAAAATCACGACAAATTACATCTACTAGCCAAGTTGGGCAAAAGTCCCAAACTTTAAGATTTGCTAACTTATTGTTGATATTGGTAATTGAGTGCTGTCCAGTGAATTCATGTTATGCTGTTACTATGATTTATGAGAATCAACGAAGAGGTTTGTCTAATTGAATGACTATAGTTAGTTTCTCATGTATTGTTGAAAGTCTATTTGATGAGCTATTAGAGAGCTTAGACGAACTATCGGGAAGAGAATAAAATGGATGTACTACTATGACTTTATAAGTTGCTAGTCCCATATATGAGGATGTCTGAGTTGCTGTGGTTTCGTTTATGCAGTGGGAGAGGCTCTAGAGCTTTGTTGAAGAAGCTAAACACTGGAGTGCTTCTGCATGATGCTAGTTACTATGGTACTGTTCAGTTAAAGGGTTCACAGGCAAGTATAATCCTAACTCGAATGAAGCTTCATGATCCTGCCAATCGTTACTCATGGCTTATATTTACTGGTATGTATTTCAGGAATCGTTACTGTCGATCCTGACTTCTGTATTTGTGCCTGCTCCATCAATAAACGTTGAGAATTTCCATCAGATTCTTTCTGGTGAGACCTTTGGAAGTGCTATGGTGGGTGAACAATACTTAAAGTTCCTCTAGTCTGTCATAACTCATAAATGCCCAAGTGGTCACGACTTTAAATGTTTGTCATTTTGTAGCTTTACCATGCGGGAAGAGAAAGTCTTCAGCCTGTTGCTCCTGTTACCTACATGTTTCGACCTGTGCCACAGATCTCCAGTGTTACAGAGTGTCTTAGTACCAATCTTGATGGCGGAAAACTAAGTAGTAATGATGTAACCACCATCCGCCAGCTTTGGATATCAATACATGGAGCTGCTTTCATGGAAGCATATGATGCACTGACTTCTGCCTGTAAAAGCCAGGTAGTTATGAGTATATAGTACTTTTTGTGAGAAACCATAGGTTTTCAGTTTACGTAAGAATTTGGTTATTGTGAAATTATTAGAATAGACCACATTTATCAAACATTATTCTAAATTCACATTACCACCCACCCATGTCCTGAAGTGTTTTCCATTGACGTTTAGGGAAGGCAGGCCTTTGTCTTTTCTAAGACTTACTCAGGGTTATTAGTTGAAAACCATGAATATTCTTCTGATCACCTATTCTCTAGGAAGTACCAATACGGATATTAAGTTGGTACGTGACTGATACATGAATATGTAAAAGTCCCAAAAAAACAGGATGCATATACGTGGATACGTAAGAGTCCCAAAAAAAAAAATTAAAATTTTTATTACGTTCATTATATACTTAGGATCCTTTTTTCCAAGTATAGTTCTTATATAATGTACATGCTTTCGAACTATTTTTTTCTCTACCCTCCGACTCTAAAGCACTAATCCGAGACGTACGGATACAGATATGTCCACCCATAGATGTATTTGTGCTACATAGACTGTTCTTTTTCTTTGATCTTTATGTAACTATAAATCCTAGATATTCGCCCAAAAAATTCCTAGATTCTGAGTGTGGTCTAAATATATCTCCCGTGCCAGACAAGCCTCATTTTGATCCTGCTGAATTATATGCATTGAAATTTCTTCAAGGAACAATTATTACAGATTATATGAATGTCTTTGTGGTCAGACTTGGTCTGCAAAATGGTTTGGTTGATTGTAGCGAAGCATAATTTGCACATTTATATTAAATCAATTATTGACAATTCTATTTTAGTTGGATATTCCAGGTGGTTCAGTTGGGTGTATTTCTCTCAAGGGTCAGCTCGCGAAGTTGGAACTGATCGGATCAAAAGCACTTCAGCTACTGCATAAGACACTACTACTCGCTAGCAGGTGAAATTCAGTAATGTGTTTCCTCTCCTCTGAATTCTTTCAAACACAGATGAATTTATTGATGGTTCGCTTATATGCTGCACAGTAGTTCCCCTGAGCATGAGGATTGTGGGGAGTTAGAGAGAATATCCATACTCAAGAACAATGATCAGAACTCAAATCCTGTTGTTAATTCTTTCACTGTCATGGATCCTCGTGTATTAAATAATAAAGAAAGTGAAGGTGTTGAAACTAAAAGGCATGTGATTTCTTCAACCCCAGACAATGAGACAGAAAGTGCATCTGTGCCTAGCAGCCTGTGGGATCTTAGCAAAGGAATACGCCATCCGGTTGAAGAAAGTATTATATGCATGGAGAAGCAGCATCAGCGCGAGGAGTTCATTCGAGTTGGTCGTCGAAATTCTGGGACATGTGGTACTTCTGACGAAGGCAAATATGGTAGATGGTGCCCTATTTTGCTGCTGAAGAACAAGAACCACAAAGACTCTGTTATAAGGTATAAGTTAAACAAATAGTGTTTAATGTGAGTTTGTGTCTCTCACTTGCGCCTCAAAATACAGAACCCTCAATTTGTGTGATCAGAGACCCATGGTTGTTGGCCTGCCAACTCTTGCATGTACGATCATTCTTGATACTTCAAACTTAAAGAACAGCTTCCTTCGAAGTATACGATTACCACTCTATATTACAGTTTGTGAAGGATACATGGCACACGTGTAAAGCCAGAATGAAATTTTGGGGGATTAGATACTCTTAACACAGAACTACTTCAAGAAGCTGGTGTTGGCGGCTGCGTCCAGAGGTCGCCATTACCTATGGTGTTGCCGGCTCGCCCCAGTTTAAATTAACAGTATTTATAATTACTGTTTGTATTATCATTATTATTAAGGTGGAAAAATGCAATTAGAAGAACCATGTCTCCCTGTCCCCACTCTCCTGACTGCAAGGTCTTTGTAGTTCAGAAGTTTTCATTGGAAGTACTACTATAAGAAAATTACACTATCTGTTTACCTTATGATTTTTTTTTTCCTTCATATTCTTCAGGTATGCAGTTATTATTCCTCTGAGTTGGACTAAAGTGTTTTGGAATGCTTTTATTTCAAATGGTGCTCATGTGATAGGTCTTAGAGAGAAGCATTGGATTGCATCCGAAGTAAGTTCAGGGTTTTGATTTGTACTGTGTGCATGCATCTTGGAAGGTTTTAGTAAAGTCATAACTTCTGTTTTTTTTTTTTTTTGCAGATTGAGTTGCCTTGTTTTCCTTTGGACTTTCCTGATTGCAATGCATATACACATACTATGGCGATGGAGAAAGCTATCACAGATCAGAAAGTGTCACTACGTCCTCCCTCTAAGAAACCCCTGGAAATTCCAATACCACCTCCATGGCATAGTGTGAAGCTTAATTATGACATAGGATCAGGACGTGGTTCTGAAGACAAGAAACTTGACGACATGGTTAAACATTCAGGATATGCAACATCAGAAGCAAATGTGCTCAGCAATCCTGGTTTTCCACTTGAAGATCAGATTGCAAGGACTTCCAGCATGCTGAGTGCATTCTTCAATACTATTAATGTCGAGAATTTATATTTATTTCCAAGAATACCATATCAGAAATCTTGTACTTATGAAGTTATGAAGCGCAAAGAGATTCCTTCGCAAGAAACCATTGTATCAGAAGCCAAACATGACAAAGGACGGTGTTTTATCCGAGTTCTTCTGCGTGCTTACAGAAAAGGGGTTTTCGAACAAGGAGCAGTGATTTGTGCACCCCTTGCTGCTGATATGAAGTTATTGACAGGGTATGCAATATAGATTCAGTCTTCTTTATTGTTGATTTATGTTTACTATTCCAATCATATGAAATTATTTCTTATTACAATGAATTACAGATCTGATACTGACAACGAACAACTTCAAATACCTGAGTCTGTATTAAAATCATATTTTGTGCGATTACCATCTGGTGAATGGGACGTTCAAGTACCTGAGGATTCAGCTATGCAGCAATGCTTTAGATGGCCAATTGGTTTTGTTACTACAGGTTTTGTTAGAGGAAGGCAAGTTTACGAACTAGTTTTACTTACCATTAAGTGTCTTTATGGCAATAATGTTATTTCTAAATCGTAATGAGTATGGTTCATTCCTGGTCATGCAGCAAAAGGGCAGCAGCAGTGGCGTTTTGTGAAGCAACCCTTCTGTCTAGGCTTCGAATTGAACAATGGAGAGCATCACCTGCGAAGAAAAGGAAAAAGGAGATTTATGTCCTCGTCCGTAATATGAGATCCACATCTTATCGGCTTGCTCTTGCAAGCATTTTTCTTGAACAAGAAGAAGATGTAGAATTCATGTAATATCTTAGCAACACTTTCCAAAGCGTCTGTAGTACGAGGCTTAGGTAAGTCTCACTGACATTCTCAAACAATTCAGTTTTATTACCTTGTTATACCAATGATTTTACATGTTTTTGGGATCATCTCCCAGTTTGCTGCATGTGAACCTCAGTCCATCATTGTGCTCTATAGTATATTCCTTTTATTCCGATGTTTTGTCATTTATGAAAGTTGAAAATACACAATAAGCTAAGCACACGTGAAGAGTGGATTTCCCTGTTTTGAAGTTCGTCATTTCAATGTATTTTGAGACGTGCGCTTTGAACACCATAGAAATTGCTGCATTATTTGATCTCCATGCAATGCTTATTGGGGGATTTGTTTTCTTCAGGAAGTATTTGAGTTGACTTTTCTCATTTTTGTGTGATTCTTAGCTATTACAGAGGTTTGCACTTCGCACATCTACACACCAAGACCCCTTGAATTCTAATGCACCTAAAAATGGGCAAATGTTCGTGTAGTATTATGACTGAACTCAAAGGCCTATAATTGAACTTTGAAAAGTGGTGGCATTTGAAAATGTAAAGTGCATGACTCTATGTAGGGTTTGATAGTTTGATACGAGGTGCAACACATTGAGAAATAGCTTGGAGAATTAGTGGTGGATTTGTTTGTAGACTTGATCTACGAATAAGTTGTAGACGTTGTGGTTCCCACATCACACGAGGTATTGGTGTAAGTGCAAGTGTGTTAACTGTAATTTTTATTTAAAGCCATGTAGCTCATTCCTAACCACAATGCCAAATATAGACTTATTTTCAAAGGTTGGCTGATGGATTGCATTATGTATGTTTCATAATTTGCGTCTTCTATTTTCTTTGGCGGGACATTCCTCGTGTTACTGCAAACAAAAAGGGGCTATCAGGTTGGCAAGTCTTGTATACCTGAACTGATAGAGATTCTTGTGCTTGCTGTTATTAGCAGAACAGCCGATTGGCTTCAACAAGACTGCTCCTGAAGGCTAATATGCACTATATTGAAACTATGTTCCCAACATCTCCAGTATAGTTGTTTTTTCTGGAGATATAAATGAGTTATTATATCTTTCTATATTTTCAGTGGATGAGCATATTAAACTGGAGCCCGGCTTCAAAGTATACGAGCCACTTTCTTAAAAGTTTGAGGAGATACAGTATGAGTCTGTTGTTGACGAGGCGGATTCTGCAACTATATATATGTTGAGGCTTATATGGTTGGTCTTTTAGGTATCTTGTACATGTTGAGATGATTAGATGATAGATTTAAGTGATAACCTTATTTGTGGATTTTGCAGCGTTAGCTTGGTAGTAGTAGTATTTTGTGGATTCCTCTGCAAATTAACAGCTCATAGTTAAATCTTGTTTCAGTATCCTATCATAGTACAAATGTACAGTATGTCTATATGATGTATATTTTCTTGTTGGCCTGGAACTGTTGGACATGACCATCTTCTGGTTAATTTTTTTTTTCTTAGAACCAAGATACTTATATATTAAACCAAATGAAGTAGAACATCAAGTTCGTGTTTTTGTATGGGTCCATAAGAAGAGACACTAAGATGCACATTAAGTTGCAAAGGACAAATATTCCAAATCACCAAACTACTATGAAGTTTCACTACATTAGAATGATGAGATTCAGGAAGTTTTCAAAATGGTATTCACTTCCAATTTTTGCAAGCAGGTCAGCTGCACCATTTACTTCTCTAAACACCAGCTGCAGTCTAGCACTCCCATTCGCCTCCAGTTGTTCCTTAATTTGAGCTACCACCTCCTTGTGTTTTCATGATGGAGTCATGTTCTTGAATCTTGACAATGTAATCAAAGGAATATTTAGAATTAATTTGAATGACATAATTTGTTTTATCAATTTGTCTAGCATTTTAATCTGCTATAAGCCTATAAGCATGTTGTATTGTTTCTTTTAATTCAAGAAATTATATCTCACATTTTAATCTGCTATAAGTATGTTTTATTATTTTAAAGTTAATCAACTAATTATTAAAATTTTCGTTAAGTTACGTGGTAGTAGCACTTTTCTTTTAATTCAAGAAATTATATCTCGCATTTTAATCTACTATAAGCATGTTGTATTGTTTTAAAGATAATGAACTAACAAATTAAAATTTTTAAACATTAAACACTTTAATCCTTTTATAATTTTAAGCTGCTTTTTATATAATATATTTCAAATACCAGTAACTTCATTTAAAATTACTTTAATCATTGTTTTGGTGTGTGCTAGCTTTAGTAGATTGAGTTGATGAGTAATGACTATGAAATGATGAATTTGTGAATAATTTGATGTAATATAATTATAATGGTGATATTTTCAAAAAATAATAATTAAAAACTAAAAAAAAATACCACAATCCAACAAAAAGTCAGCAACTGGGCAAAAAAGGGGTCATTATATGTACTAAATATTCATCATCGACAACTACAATCTCACAAATCCAAAAATCTAAAAATTAACATTTTCCTCCTTCAAGCAAACACCTTCACCATTTTTGCCGGAGATCGGGCAAAAACCGTCGAAAAACTTTCCAAAATCAGCTAAATCTCATCGGAATCTATAAAATCAAGCTCAAAATCTTCTCATAAAATGGTTAGCAAACATTTGACGTAGTTGACATTATAGATGTTTATTCAATCTGGTCTACATGAAAAATGAATTGATATGAATGTTTTTTTTTATAATTGTAGTTGAAATTTCGATTCATATCTTAAAATGGTGTGAATGATTTTTGTTTTAAAATGTTCTAGCTAATTTGTGTGATGCTTTGGCCTTTATCGGTAATGTTCTTGTTTATGTATAAGATGCTCGACTAAATAGAGTACGTAAAAATATGAGAAAATTCCTAACTTTCGACTCCCCAACGTTTTGTATACTCATAATCTAGTCAAAAATTTTATTTCGGTTCGCAAATTCACCATCGATAATCATGTTTCTGTTGAATTTGGCCCTCACGATTTTTATGTTAAAGACCTCACAACGGGGAACCGTCTAATGAGATGTGACAGCACCGGAGACCTCTATCCTGTCACTACGACAAATAAAACTACCCCACCAACCACCTTTCTCGCTACTACTCCAACACTATGGCATTCTCGGCTTGGGCATCCTGGCGATGTTGTTATTCGTTCTCTTCATTCTTCCGATTATATTCGATGTAATAGCACTAGGAATTCTTTTTATCATTCTTGTCCTTTAGGAAAATATATTAAATTACCATTCCAAGATTCAAAGTCGTCTACTCTTATGCCTTTTTGACATAATTCACAGTGATTTATGGACATCACCTGTTTTAAGTTTTTCTGGGAATCGTTATTACCTTTTTATCATGGATGACT
>JAYMSP010003696.1:0-18814 GCA_036897095.1 Plantago elongata
AGCACGGTTTGCAATTATACGAAATCCGGCACTTGCGCACAACAAAAACATTCTCAGCAAGATTATGAATTGTTGCACAACACTCAACAACATGATAGTTGAAGATGAGCGCCACTAATACCTAAACTATGACGAAGAAATTGAACAGCTCGAACAACATACCCGTGAGCATGTGCCGGATTTCATTGATGGAGTTCGTATTCGTCGGGCACCGTCTACAATAAATACTATCCCGGAATACATGATCAATTTACATTGGATGCATAGTTTAATCACGCACACCCAGCTAATAAACGATTTAATGGAACATATTTGGAGGCCACAATGAAGATGAGTCTTCTCTAGTCGGGGTTGTGTGTTTGATTATTTATGATGTTGTGTGTTGTCTGTTTGTTGAATTTTATCTTCGTTCGATTTTAATTTCTCGCACTATGTTGTAATATATTCCTGGTTTGTTTTATCTCAATAAATTATAAAATGTCTTTAATAAAATGCAATTTGATTAATTTCAACTTCCAAACAATTTTATAATATGTAAATTAGAATTAAAAAAAAATGACATGACATTCACAATGTCACGACGACGCGTCACCACTGCAGAAAAAATGCATGACGACACATCATCGTCCGTCACTATTGGAGATGGTCTAATATTCCATCCGTCCCATCAAACTTCATACATTAAGATTGGTACGTAGTTTTATGTGAAAAGTAAAAGTAATAAGAAAAAATGAAGAAGGTAGTAAAAAATGTAATTTTAATAATAAAATGTGTGATTTTTATGTAAAGTTGAAATTGTTTATTATTTGTTAGTAATGTGATAACTTCCTCTTTTATTAATGTATGAAATTTAATAGGACGGTTAAAAAAGTTTACTAGAACGGAGGAATACAATATATACACAATTCTTTATTTCACAAATACCATGTGTAAGCAAAGATTTTAAGCATCCCTCACCTATAATCATGATTTTAAGCAAGTTTTTTAGTAATGGTAAGATAATTTAACAGTCAAGCTTATGGCACCTTTTTCCACTCAGGTATCTAAACCAACAATGTGCAAATCCTAAAGTTGAAGTTCACCGTGAGATGTATTCCATGGAATCTAGTGAAGTTTTCCTATACCCCCTCCGACCCCAAACACATTCACAACATAACGGACATGCATAGAACTATCTATGGGTTCAAATGTTAAACAAGAGCTGGTGACGGAAGCTTTGACTGAAGATTTTCGGCAACAGCATCAATGAACTCTTCAGTGCTGAGGTAACACTCCCTTGATACCCTGCATAGGAACCTCAATGTTTAGAAACACCAACTAAGCGAACAGAAAGTGGAAGGGGAAAAAAGTGACATGAAGTGTCCTAAATATACCATGCCATGAGCCAAATTCGAGACAAAATATGATCAGGCAATGCGTTAGTTTGATTTTGGTTCATCATGCTCCATTGAGGAGGAGATGCAAGTCACACTACAATATATCTCCCCGTATTTACCCGACCCAGGATTAGTTTATTAGAAGAAAGCACTTACTTTGGCCCATGAACCAAGATTGCAAGATCTTTAGTCATCTTTCCAGATTCCACTGTCGCAATGCAAGCTGCTTCTAGTTTGTGAGTAAAATCTAGCAGCTTTTCATTTCCATCGAGCTTGGCCCTAATATAGATGTCAACATTGTAATTATTAATACAGTAATACACAGACTCGAGTATAGGAATTGAGTTACGGAGAACAGACGGACTCCAAGAACTCTAAGGAATACGGTTATCAAATCCAGTTGATGTTAACAAAGATTTGTGTTGTGCATGTAATGGTAGTTACTAATTAGGCACACACGAAAGAGAAGGGAATTAAAGTTTTCACTTCGAGTGAAGATAAAGATGAAGATTCACTAATCCCCCAGAAACATGCACTTCCGGTGCATTAGTAAAACATGAGACAGCAAAACCTGTGGCATTATTTCTCTAACCACCAAACAGGACAGAAGGAAGAAAAGGAGATGGTTCATCTACAGGGTTGCACAGGTTCTTATAACATAGGTAAAAAAACCTATGCGAAAGTAATGCAAATCAGGCAAAACTAACCGATGTTCTAATCCCCGTGTCCATGCAAATATCGAGGCAATGCTATTTGTACTTGTTTCTTGTCCCTTTTGGTGAAGCCTAAAATGACGTGTTACAGTCCCATGAGCTGCCTCGGATTCCAATGTTTTACCATCACCGGACAGCTGTAAACAATGTGTGATGTGTCAAAAGGTAGTGAGATAGGGCGGATTGATTAAACCTGAAAATTTTGGGACGTACCAGAACGGAAGTCATGAGTCCAAGAGAACCAAATCCTGCACATAAAAAAGGCAGTATCAGACACTATAACAACACTGAAGGCTGAACCACCACAGGGAATTAGGCATCAAGTATTGTGGGTTGGCAGTATAATTTCTCCGTTTGCACGAATGGCTATTTCCCAGTACCCTGTGCAAGTAAATCACTCTGAACGTCTCCGTCATAGTTTTTACAGGCCCAGACATATTCCCCCTCACTCTTCACGGCATAGGCCACCATGTCATCAATCAACCGATGTTCATACCTATGTAAATAGGATAAACATGTTAGCCACAAAGAGTTCAGATTAGTGTATGGAGCTATTTACGCCAAGATATGAAATAACCATATTGAATGCTCTTCAAACTTGCTCTTCCACTTTTCTTCATATACCTCCTGAAATATATCCTTGAACCTAAAACAGAGAAAGTAAAGGTGATGTCGCTTGACATGTTTTAGAAACTTTAAAACTACTAAAAGACTCATGCTGCTCACAAAAACAGAGAAATCATATTACCTGCCATCATACTTCTTCAGTATTGTATTCTTTGTACTCAAGTAGAGAGGCCATTTTTTCCCAAAAGCCATTGCCATAGATGATTCAGCAAATGCTCGAATCGACTGAGAATTGGCACAAATTCAAACAGTATAACACAATTAGAAGCTGTAAGGAAGAAGAGTTAGTATTCAAGTGATACTTAAATGATTGACCTGGTCAACATTATACATAGCAAGCGCAACACCAGGACCTTTAAAATCATATACTTTCAATTCTACTGGCCCATCCCCATTTTCTGGCTCTATGAAAGAAATAGAAACATTGGTTAATTAAGCATTTATTTTTAATGTTCTCCACTATTACATTTGAAAACATTGGAAGGGTCCGAACCAAAAACCATTTTTAGCTTTCCAGGTCCCTCTATAACTAGGTCAGTAGCGCGGTATTGATCACCAAAGGCATGCCTGCCAATACAAATGGGTTTCTTCCAGCCTGCAAAATGTGGTAGCAATATTGAACCATGTTTCAAATGTTCCTACTAAAATCCACAAGAATACAAATCCTTACCGGGTACATATCTGGGAATATTCTGGCACAATATAGGCTCACGAAACACAGTTCCTAGAAGCAGTAATAAGATAACGTGTATTAGTGGGATAGTTCTCCTGTAAATAAAGTAGGACTGATATACAACACTTGAATGAATACAGTGTCCGAGCAAGTTGCGCACACAGACCATTTAAAATGTTTCTGATTGTGCCATTGGGGCTTCTCCACATAGCTTTAAGTCCAAATTCTTTTACTCTGGACTCATCTGAAACAAGATTATTAAACTTCTCTCTTTCCTAATTATGAGTTATATTTCTAAAATACAGCAGAAAATAATGAAAATAACAGACCTGGAGTAATTGTAGCACATTTGATAGCAACATTGTACCTAAAAGATAGAATGCATGCTGAGGAATGAGATTGCACCAGCCATGACCAATACACAGTTTTATGTGACCTTCATAGTCAGTGACAAAGTCCACTTCAGGCAGTACCATAACATAATAGTGCAAGTGTAAACATCATTGTTTGTCTCTGTATGATTTATCTCGAACAATACTAGATATAATCTAAATTTGAAGTTGCCCACACTCTTAACAAACTTTCGCTCAACTGTTCAACACACACACACACACACAAAAACATGGCTTCATACAAAAGCAAACACAGTTAACATTCTCAACAGCACAAATTAGAAAGATGAGATCACAATATGAACTCCAGGCTAATCAAATTAGTTCAAGACAACTGCTATCCAGGAAATAGGGAAAACAACATGTAATTAAATCCCATAGACTTTAATTTCTCAGTGAACTTACTCAAGAGCTGCTTCAGCACTCTCTACCGTAACTTTATCATCAGTCGCATCCCGATTCAGTACCCCCAAGTCAAAATACTTTATGTCCAGCTCCAGATAAGGAAATATCAGCTGCATTCATGTTCATACAACAAAACAACCAACACTGTTATTAACCGCCATAACTAAAAAACCAAAGATACAGCTAACTCAGTGCTTATCAATCATGAATCATACTTAACATCCAACTACAGATAATGAAATATCAGCAGCATTCATATTCAAACCACAAAATAACCACCAAGCCTTACTAACCGCAAAAACCTAAAAAAGCAATAAGTAAAGCTAAATCAGTGCTTATTAATCATGAATCATACTTAACATCCAGCTCCAGCTAATGAAATACCATCTCCATTAATATCCAAACCACAAACAACCACCCAGCCTTACTAACCCAAAAACTAAACAAGCAAAGAAGTCGAGCTAAATCAATGCTTATTAATCATGAATGAATCATACTAAACATCGAACTCCAGATAATGAAATCTCAGCTGCATGCATATTCAAACCACAAAACAACCACCAAGTTATTACTAACCGAAAAAACTACACAAGCAAAACAGTAGGCTAAATCACTGCTTATTGATCATGAATCATACTTAACATCCAACTCCAGATAATGAAACACCAGCTGCATTCTTATTCAAACCACAAAACAACCACCAAGATATTACTAACCGAAAACTACACAAGCAACACAGTCTAGCTAGCAGTGCTTATTAATCATTCATCATACTCAAATAACGAAATATCAGCTGCATTTATATTCAAACCACCAACACCAAGCTATCGCCAACCAAAAAACTAAAAAGTAGAGCTAAATTATCAGTGCTTATTAATCATGAATCATACTTGACATCCAACTCCAGATAATGAAACATCAGCTGCATTCATATTCAAACCACAAAACAACCTCCAAACTAATACTTACCGAAAAACTAAACAAGCAAAAAGTAGAGTTAAAGCAGCTTTTAATCATGAATCATACTAAACATCCAACTCCAGATAACTAATATCAGCTGCATTCATATTCAAACAACCAAACAGCCATGAAGCCATTACTAAACACAGAGCTAAAAAGTGGAAAAGTAGAGCTAAAGCAGTTTTTATCAATCAATGAATCATGCTAAACATCTAACTCCACATAACGATATTCAATCAATGAATCCACTAAACATCCAACCCCCAAGCTAATACTAACAAGCAGAAACCAGAGCTATGAATCATACCTTATCCTTAATCATCTTCCATATAACTCTCGTCATCTCATCACCTACACACCATACAAACACAGAATTCAACAGAAATAATAACAGCAGTAACAGTTCAATCCAATCATTTACTGTGTAGTAACTAACTCACCGTCCATTTCGACAATCGGATTCTGGACCCGGACTTTCTCCACGGTAGCAGTGGAGAAGCAGCGGACGGAGAATTGAGCCGAGAGCGAGGACCGGTTGGTGGAGGATAGTCGCCTGCCATTGGAGAAGTGAGCAATCGATGATGGTCTAGGATTCCTGAGCTGGATAAATGATGGAGAAGAGAGAGTTGCTGAACTAGCGCCGATCATTTTGGCCGTGATTCGTGTTCGTACAGAGAGCATTTGGTTTTGGGTTTACAGTCTTAAACCCTTTGACGGAGTAGAAGCTGATTAACGTACTGGAATTTTTGTCGAGGAGCTATGAATTCATATTAACGGTGATTTTGCTCAATTTTAGGTATGCAGATTAAGATGTAAAAATAAAAATAAAAATAAAAATGCTGAATAAAAAAAGTAAAAGTAAAAAATGCTGAATCAAATAGAATATGTAGTATGCCGTTGAATTTGTTGTGCACGCAGAAAACGTTATAACTTAAATTTGAATTTGAAATATACTACCTCCGTCCAATAATAACTTTCTAGATGTTTACTTTCTCTTAAATTAATAAAAAATAATAGAATAATAATTTGTGTGTGGTATTATATTAGTAAGGTTATAAGTGAATAATAAAGTAAGAAAGATATTGAATGAAATAATGTTTAAATAAGAAATAAATATAATAAAAAATTAGTTAGTGGAATAAAAAAAATTCATTTATGAATTAGTAAATTTGTAACGAAATGGCAAAAAACGAAAAGCTAGGAAATTTTTAAAAGATCAGAGGAAGTATTAACTATTATTAATTTTCAACGAATAACAGGAAGAAAACAATGCACGCATGGTGGACCCAAGATTCAAACTTTGATGGGACGAAATGATACATATAACGTTATTTCAGGGATTGAGGCTCTGTTTAGCAAAACTAGCTGAAAAGGTAACTGGTACCTGAAAAGCTAATTGGTAGCGTGGCAGTTAGTATTTTTTTTCAATAAGCTACTTGATTAACTTATCAAACCAACAAGCTTGTTTAAAAAGCTGTGCGTTCACGTAATAAGCTTTTTATCAAAAAAAGTCCATGGAGCTGAAAAATTAACTGAAAAATTAGTGGTAAACAAGGCCTGAGTGGGATAATATTCTAAAGAAAGAATTACATATATAAATCACTTAACAACAACTATTACATATAGGGATAGATTTCTAAAACAATTACATATAAGACCAATCTATTTTCGGAGCCTTAATTTCTCTCAATCACAACATGACTTTCTATGAATGTCCCTAATTTCTTTCTCTATTGCACAAATAAACCACTCTAAAACGTCTTACAAAAAATGTCATTTTATTTTTTGAGCCTTAATTTCTCCGAACTACAACATGATTTTCTATTAATGCTTATAATTTATTTTACTTCAAGTCTACCATACTTCTGTATATATGAAATTAATTTGTTTTTCATTATTTCCAGATTTTTCTCTTCTTCTATCGCATTTTTCCCCTCTCGATCAGATAATTTCACTCATTTTTCTTGTATTTATAATAGTTTTTTAAAGGAGGTCTTATATGTAATCCCACTACATAAAGTGGCATCTTTATGGACTTTTCTATAAAAAGTATTAGATTCATCAACATTTGTACTAGTTTCATCATCATTTAATTTCAAAACTCATACAACTAGTTTCAGAATAACAAAAATTCAATTTTATTATTCAAAAAAACTAGTTTTAAAAACACAAAAACTAGTTTCATATGTTCAAAAGCTAATTTCAGAATCAAAATCCTAATTTCAAGGAAACAAAAGCTAGGTTCAACTACACTAAAGTTAGTTTTGAGTACCATCACACAATATTTATTAATTTAATGTGAATTGAAGTTAATACTCAAAATCTAGTTTCATAGTTCTAAAATCTTAAAATGAATGGTGAACATAAAAAAATCACTAAATTTGAAAACTCCATCTTGAATCAATGATCTTAACTAGGGTTTAGGGTTGAGGACGGGTACATGGAGACCTTCCATGTACCCGTCCTCAACCCTAAACCCTAATTAAGTGTTTCTCGGGACTACGTACAATGCTAGTTTCAGCAAAATAAAAGTACTAGTTTTAGGTTCATTGAGTTAGTTTCATGATGATTAATACTAGTTTCATAGGTGTAAAACCATAGTTTCATGCATGCCCACACAATCTAGTTTCATAGACTTAAAATCTAGTTTCATATTTCTAAAATACTAAAGGGAATGGTGAACCCTAAAAAACCACTAAATTTGAAAACTCCTTCGAGGGGATACAGTTTTAATTAGGGTTTAGGGTTGAGGACGTGTACATGGCTATCGCAATGTACCCGTCCTAAACCCTAAACCCTAATTAAACGTTTATCGGGACTGCAATGTTAGTTTTAGCAAAAGAAAAGTACTAGTGTCAGATTCATTGAACTAATTTTATAATGATTAAAGCTAGTTTCATGATATTTTCTACTAGTTTTATATTCACAAAAGCTAGCTTCAGATTCACAAAACCTAGTTTCATGATCTTTTGTATTAGTTTCATATTCACAAAGTTAGTTTCAGAACAACAAAAATTAATTTCAGGTTCACAAAAGCTAGTTTCAATAACAGAAAAACTAGAAAATCACAATACCTAGTTTAATGATATTTTATATTAGTTTCATATTCACAAAAACTAGTTTAGAACAACAAAATCCTATAGTTTCATGTTAAAAAAATTAGTTTCATATTCGCAAAAGCTATTTTTAGACTCACAAAACCTAATTTCATGATCTTATGTATTAGTTTTATAATCACAAAAGCTAGTTTCAGAACAAAAATTAATTTCAGGTTCACAAAAGCTAGTTTCAATAACACAAAAACTAGTTTCAAAATCACAAAACCTAGTTTTATGATATTTTGTAGTATTAGTTTCTGAAAAAAAAATCTAGTTTCATATTCACAAAAATCCTGAAACTAGTACGCACATGTTTGAAACTAACTGTTATGTTTCAGAACAAGAAAAAGCTAGTTTTATGTCCACAAAAATTAATTTAAAAAACACAAAAATTAGTTTCAGGAACTCATAAAGCTAGTTTCAGAACAAAAAAAAAACCTAATTTCATGTTCACAAAAGCTAGTTTGAAAAACACAAAAATTAGTTTCAAAACAACAAAAACTAGTTTAAAAATTTAGATTCATAAGAAACTTAGTTTCAGAAGCATAAGTGTTGGTTTCACTAGTTTCAAAAGCAAGCTAAGCTATTTTCATGAGCATAAATTTCGGTTATAGTTTCACCGTCAACAATAGTAGTTTCAACATAAACACGTAAAAATAAGGGAGTGCTCATAATTAAATACTTCAATCGATATCAAAAAGATAAAAAAAAAAAAGACTAAACTCAAGTTTTATGCCAAAAACATGGCTAAAATCTTTAAGCATGAGAGATACAATGTAATCCATGGTGAAGTAGACTTGGAGAAAAAGAAAGGAGAAACATTAATAGAAAATCACGTTGTAGTTGGGAGAAATTAGGGCTGAAAAAATAGAATGGTCTTTTTTTACAAGACTTTATTAGAGTGATTCATTTGTACAAAACAGAAAGGAAGGACATGTAAATTCATGTTGTGATTGGAGAATTAGAGCTCCAAAAAATAAATTATACTTATGTAATAATATTTTAAAGAAGGTATTACGTTAAGTCCACTACATAAAGTGACTTATTTATATACTTTTTCATATTTTAAATTAGTGAGAATTTTACATATAAATATTTTCCCGTGTATCTATATACTTTTCTATACTTTAAATCAGTGAGAATGATACATATAAAAATTCCCCCCCCCCCACACCATTTTATTGGAAGCAAACGCCCACTTTATACTCCTCCTGGTTCCGCACCTAAATCCACGTATAACTTTGAGTTTGATGTACTGAAATTTTAGGCGTAAATCCAATTGCAGTGTTGCTCCATACTTTTGACAATAATTGTTTTGCATGATAGTAATTTGGCAAATGGAAATAGATTCTATTACATGGGGAACTTTAGAACAAGGAAGGAAGACAGATCATAAAATTGGCATAACTTTGAATTTCTATAATCATTACATTACCAACTGTTTGATCAAAAACTATGCATTGTCCATATATTGGCGAGAAGAGAAAACAGACAATGTACTTGGAACCCCAGATGTAAAATCTCAAAACAGAAATGAAAACACGCTCTGAAGTCCGAAGTTCGAATTCTCCTTCTTAGGCGGCAAACCGCCCTTTGCAAGCGGGCAACAGTGACTACTTGATAAGTCTGTAGAGGAAAGATTCTTCACATTATCTGCAATAAGGGAGTTGGTACAGAACTCACTCTTGTCTCTTAAATTTGGTATGCAAGGCGATGGCAGTTGAGTCATGTTACGCTCAAAGCAGCTTGTGTCTTTTGAAAGGAAGCCAATATTTCTGCATAAATCAAAGATAAAAGACTCAGAAATTTCATTTAAGGGAAAGCTAATATTTCCTATGGTTGGTTTACCTTCTTGTATGTGTAGTTCCTGCATCAAAAGTGACCGCGTCATGTAAGCGACTGAGAGTACCTCCATTATTTTGGCTGAAGTCACCACTCGAGCTGAATATTTCAGTATCAAGGCTGAAACTGTTAAGTTCTGGGTAGTTCTTGGATTTTTTCTTTATATGGTTGAATATGGTTTCTTCGGTCAGACTTAATTTGGTATTTCTAGTCTCGGTAACATTAGCATCCTCTCCGTTCCAGATTTCTGCACGAGGTTTGCTTTGAGTGAGTACAAATAGAACTGGAAAACCATATGCCATAGAAAATTATCACTATCGCAATGAATTATTCTACTAGATTTATTTCTTCATCTAAGCGTTTACCTGTGTCCATAAGAAAACAACCATTTAAGTTGTCATCCTTCCCAAATGTGTGTCTGTTCTCTTCTGATTTTGTAATTTCGGGAAATTGACTGGCCACCTTGCTCCCAGAAACTTCCCTAACATCTGGTACCTTGATAATCTCAATATCATTTTCAAGTTCAAGATGCTTCTCCCGAGTACGCTTTCTGATAAGAGCAAAAGTCTGTAATGTTGGTGTACATGTATCACTGGCCAATTGCAAAACAGGTAAATGCTTAGCCTTCTCTCGAAGCTGGTCAAACATTGTCTTTTCTGATATAATTTTGCAGTCGTCATCTTCGGGTTCAACAGCAGTTTCCCCTTCAAAATTTGAAGGGAAAGAAAGAAAGAAAAAAACACCGATTTTAGTGTTGGATGAAGCGAAGACCACGAGCTATGATAAATAGGTTACTTACCTCCTAACTCTTCATCCATCAGGTTGAAGCTGGGCCTGAATATGAGAAATATTCACGCATCAAGCAATTTGCAGCAAAAGATCATTTTAGTCCATTAAAAGTGAATTCAAAATAACTGTTTCGGAACAGTGGAACTCCAGTGAACAGATTAACGACTTACATGGAAATTGAGTTCTTTATTAGTTCGTTGAAGTTAAAAGCCTCTTTCAAGGCCATAGGTGTACAATTAGTGTCATCTTTGGTAGTGCGATCATTCATGGGCTGAAAGGATGACTGCTCCTTTGCTCTGTAACTAGGAACAGAATACATGTCGACTTTAGGAGTGACTATAATCTTTTGGTGCAGATCAATCCCAACTGCACAAGATCGCAAGGCATAAATAATTAAGAGATGATACTATTAGCTCAAACAAAGACGTATGAAGTAAGTTAAGGAATTTACGGAGATCTTCAAATATCAGATCTGCCTTGATTGTCAGCTTTCCGAGCTGGGGACCCTCATATAGTACAGTTGCACAATAAGGGCTGCAGGAAATTAATGTGATCAGATCATTTAAACTTCCCTACAAAAATATCACAAACCTACCAAAACTAAGCACACGAGGAACTTCAAAAGTTGTTCAGGTATGGTGTTCTTACCTTGCAAAGTCCTCCAATCTGCAGAACAATGAGGGACACCATCAGAAGCAGAAGAAAAGAGAGGAGCGTAACAGTCAGGTTAACAGCATATACTCAGAATGTGAAGTTCTGTATGCAAGCTCAAACAGTAAAATGTACCTCACTTTTTCATGAAATAATATGAGATTATCATCTTCAATACCAACAATCTGCAGAAGAGTACCAAAGGTGGTAATGCTATTAAATATTGAACGGAAAACAGAGAAAATGAATGAATGCAAAAGATAATTAAACATTGGCATACCATATCAGCATAATGCTTTTTAATTAATTGCAGGGGTGGCGATACTCTAGTTAAAGTCACCAGTAGCTTGGACTTCCCTAGTTTCTGGCCAGCACTTTGCTCGACTACCATCTCAACTTTTGGGGGTAGTGATAGCAATGAATCCTTAATATGGTTCCCAAATGGATACTTTCGACCAGTTACTAACTCAATCTTCCTTGGATCAGCATTGGAAAGGGTCTCAAATGAATTTACTCCCATTGAAAGGAGTGCCTACGGAGAAAAACATTGCATATGACTTCATCATTCAGAAGTTCAGGCCTCTCTAAATTATGTCAAGACTTAAGAGGTTAAAAGACGAACCTTTGCAGTCACCATTCCAATTCCCGGTAATTGTTTTAACAAGTATGGACTGTTCTCCCATAATTTCTGATGCAAGCATTTCGAAATTAATGTTGAATTGAAAGCACCTTTGTAGCTTTTCTTGAACAAAAAATACTCCTTCATGCACCTTGCAATTCTGGACCCGTTTGTGCATATTGAGTTTGTGTCCTATAGAAAAAACCGATGAGTCAAGCTGTCATCCAAATAGCTTCTGATTTGAGAAACACCCACATATCTTAATTTTTTTCCAGGGGCATACAGAACCTGGCTCATTGATAACTCGTGAACAGTCGGGTCTCCAGTTAAGCAATCATTCACCAGAATGAATATCTTCTCTTCTCTGGTTTGGATACGCTTTTTCCGTTTCCCTTTATCATCTAGGACGTGAAAGCGAAGCCGTCCATTTTTGTCATGATTTATTTCATTGAGGAATTTTTTCTCATTCCTCCTCAGTTGTATCCCTAATTTTTTAACAAAACAACATGAAATAATCTTCTCATCATGGCTTCACAAAAGAGTGATGGTGAAGAATAGGTACATGATATTTCTTCTGCTTGGCATAGGATATGGAGGGCATCTTCTATGCTGCAATTTGTTGCAGCCTGTATAATGTGCTTCATTGTGTCAAACTTGAGATAGTACTTTGTCATCAAGTTCCCAGGCTCTGAACAAAATGAGTTGTAAAAATTATAATAAGTTAACATATGATCATCAGAAGACATTGCATACAGATTTCTGAAATACCCAGTGGCTTCAGGAGATATCCATCTTCATCAGTCCAGACTATCTGATATTCCGCTAATTCTTTAACCTTGTTAAGACAAATATCTGGCAAAGCATTCCAAATGATCTTTTAGTATACCGAAAATGTAAGATCAACTTGTGCTGATGCTGGTCAGGGTACCTTGCAGGTGCTTCTCGATTATTTTACCAGGTTGCTCCTTCGAAATTGAATACTTCTTGGGATTCTGGTCATTGCATGAAAAAATTCAAAAATGATGCCAAAAAAAAAAAAAAAAAAATTATAAATTGCGTATCCGTTGGAATAAGATCATGCCTTTTTCATCCTCACAAACAAGTATGAGCATTTCATCCACTGGATTGCCATCATTATATCGGCAACTGTTGATTGAACTATCTCTGCAGTTAGATGCTCAGTGATACTTGGCAGCAATCTGAAAGAGAAGCAGACCACCAAATGGTCAGGCAAAGTTCATGTCACTTTCTAGAGTTCAAGCACGAGAGAGAGTTCGGAAATGGCATACTGAGATTCCACTGTTTCGCAACCACTTAACAGATTCTCGTATAAATGGACCTGAAGAAAATACAAGAAGGTTATGTAAGTGTCTGTTTTCTTCTTTTTCTTTATTCCTTTCTTATTCGTAGTGCTCACTGTTTCTTTTCTGGTCATGATGATGACCGTTCCTGTGTCATCAAATGGAGGTCGGCCTGCTCGTCCACACATCTGCATGATTAGCACATACATCAACTCAGCTGGAAACTAAAACTTCCATGCTACATCTAACCGTCAAAATATCATTATTGCAGTTTTACACAGACCATGTTTTAATCCAGTTATGAGCTTATGGAGAATCCTGTATCTACACAGACAAAATTATTCTTAGCTGACTGATCTCAGGAGCATTGGCGAACCTGCAATATCATGGAGCGTTCATATTCCACATACATCCCTTTCTCCTTGTTGCTACAAGGAAACAAAAAACGAATGGACTAAGTCGCATGGATACCTTTCAAAAAATGCAAATTCTTTAGATACTTGTTCACCATGTATCAAATTTTTCTATCCTTAAAAAGAAAATTAACAAGACTTGTAGACATACAAATACTGAGTTGATTTGATGACAACAGTATGTGCCGGCAGGTTAATTCCATGGGCCAGAGTATTTGTGGTACACAGAATTTGAACATCACCATTCAGGAAAAGGCCTTCAACAAGACTGCGATCCTTCATTGAAAGTCCACCGTTGTGATACCCTACTGCATCAGGAAAAAATTACAAACATCAAAACTGGTATGTACACCTAAATCCTAAATTACACTATATATGTGTGCCACTACAACATTGTTACTAGTGTATTTCCTGATATTGCTCATGAGCTTCCCTTCCCAGCAACAACACAAAAACATAATGTTATATGAGATAGGAGTCGCACCACCATAAATTATGTAAGACTGCATTTGTTTGTCACCACATGACAAGGATGCTTCTCTTAACCTTTCCTGTTGTTCTCTGCTTTTGATGAAAGGACTAGAATGGCCAAAATTCATTGCCATATGAGACAGGTGTTGTGCAGCTTCTTGTGCTCCTTTTCTGGTGGAGCAAAATACCAAGGAAGATTTTCCGGAAGAGTATTGCATGAGAAGATCTACAATCAAGTATTACTTTGGCTTTTATTGCAGTACTCGAAGAAATATCAGATAAACAAGTAGTCCATGAAAATGCTATTTCATAATGCTTAAAATAGGTAAATCAGCTTACCAAATATGAAGTTCTGAAGGCGCTGAATAGTCAAGAGAGGAAAAAAAAAGGTCTATATCAGAAACTAAAGTTTATATATTTATAATAATTCCTCTGAGATTCTTAGGTCTATCTAAAACTTCAAAGCTGTTTACACAACAAACCTTTTCAAATAAGAAATCATTTTTTGCCGCGGGGTATCCTGCAGAAAAGCAATTTTATTTCTTATGATCTTATCAATAATTTAGAGAGGATATAATATGCAGTTTGCTTTTGCTGAACTAGTAACTTCATATCACAATCATAATTGTTTTCACTGAAGGAACAATGGATGAGGAGATGCATAATTAGTCTTAAGAACATGTATTGCATACCAAATACTTTAGTCGTCAATTGCACAGGTCTCATCTCTTCTCCAAAGCTGCAAAAGACCCTCAAGAAAATTAACGAATACCAGCTATGAAGACATTATTCATTGATAACATGGCTGAATTCAGTGTACCTTCTAATCCCCTCTGCAGGAACCATAAGCCACTCGGCTACAACAGACACAACTCATAATAAACATCTCAATTATATAAATAGGCAGAACGAGAGAAATAATCTGACATGAAGATAATTACCAATGTCATTTAAATTTGGAATCGTAGCTGAAACTGCCAGGAAGCGGACATGGGATAGAGAACTGTTTTTCAGTTCAGGATTCTGGGCTAGCATTTTAATTCTGCTAACTATTGCTTCTAATGCTGCCCCTCGAGGATCATTCAACAAGTGAACTTCATCAATAAGCACAAGTGCTATGTCACTGAAAAAGCTCAGTCCCCCATCTTTAATGCGATAGCGGGTTACTGCATCAAATTTCTGTGCAAGAAAAAGGTCAGCTCCCTCATGACATTGTATCATTCATCTCTGAAAAGTCTGTCTCATTCTAACTGACCTCAGGCGTAGTAAGAATAATGTCAGCATCCTGAATACTCTTGGTAGTGTAGTACTCATTATCACCTGTTAACTCAAGGCAATTCATTTCCATGTGTCCAAACTTTTGGTTCCAACTCCGGAATTTCTCTTGAACCAATGCCTTTGATGGTGCTATGTAGATCTTTGCATCACAATTTTTTTTAACACAAGTTAGCAATTCAAGAAGGAGAACAGACCGATCTGAGATAGAATCGAAATTTAGATCTTCACAACAGAACATTCATAATTCATACATCTGCTAGGCGTGAAAAACCCTATGAACCGTCGGAAAAACGTTAGGTTAGGTTCAAGATATGATTTAAAAAAATTATGTCCACTCCATAATCAGTCGTAAAAACATCTCGTGGCAGAATTCAATATTTACTGTGGCACTTGACCTATACAGGGCTTAAATAGACTTTAGGTTTCCATGTGCAGGATACCTTACCAATTGAGATATGAAATGAACACATTAATTCTATATGATGATCAATGGAACATGGAAACTATCTGGATCAATATGCAATGAACACATCAATTTTATATGATGCTCAACAAGACATGGATGACATACAGTTTTGAGAGTCCCCTTATGATGGATGAAATTCCCTTCAGCAGTGATAAACTTGGAGAAAAGCCTCAGAATGCATAACTCAAAGAGAACAGTTTTTCCACTTCCAGTTGGAGCTGAAATAACCATGTTCACATCGGAATAAAAGCACGTGTAGAAGCAGTCGCTCTGCAAAGAATTGAAGTACCTGTTGAAACATAAGGAACTGTGTCATGTTAAAGTCACTGAGAATCACAAGAGCAACATTAGAAACTTCCCACTGATACACAAGTATTCTCAGGCAAAATGCAGGTTCCTTCCATATGCTTTGACTTGGAACCTTACAGATGTCTCATGTTTGTCTAATTAATAGGCAAATCAATTTCCTTGGTCAGCTATAGTCCTGCAATATCTACTCATCAAGAGCTTATGGTCTACTTTGTGTGTCATGATAAAGTTACCCTCATATTACTGCAGAACAATTTCCACGAGAAACTGATAACGGAGTACCTGAAGCTGAATACTGGTTGAAAAGGAGGCGGTAACTCTTCCACTGCTTTTAATGCATCGGAGTGATTAGCGTAACTCATGTTTTAATAGCTGAAATTAAAACAAACTTTATTCAGAACACTGTGATTAGCACAAAGAACTTATGTATGAAAACATTTAGGAAGTGGAGCATAACAATATCTCAACACAAATGCCAATATAACAATGTGTCATGTACAACTATCAGTTCTTCTAGCTGAGATCCAAATAGAATGGAGTTCAAAATCAGTGTGATAACTTTATCTCAGGATCAGAATAAAACATCACTTTACTAGTTGCCTACATAAAAAAATAAAAATCATCTAATCACATAGGCAGTTCAGGCTAGAACCATAAACAAGTTAAAACTCAAAAGAGAACATTTCAACATGTAAATTATGAAATCTAACTAAGATAACTTCCAGTAGCAAATGAATATACAATAGCAGTTCACATCGAATCTTTGGCCTAGGTAAAACAACATCACCCTATTGTACTCCGTCTTCACAATTATGAAACAACTCATGCTTAAGCTTCACAATTTTTAGTCACATACCAGAAATCTCCAGTTACACAAAACAGCCCGATCCAACACGTATGAACTAAATTCGCCGTATTATTTCATCTTCATTAACACATTCCAGTTTACCCAAAAAAAAAAAAACAGATTAACCAGCACAAATAAAATCAGCACAGTTCACTCAAACAGATACAAACAACGAACAAATCGAACTGAAGTTCACTCCATAGTATCACTCTCATTCCAAATTATCCAACGGAACAAAAAATTGATTATAGTTTCATAGACGCATTTACTAGAACAGCTTATGTGCAGAAATTAGGCATACGAACGGAAAATAATCAGTAATATATGAACACTATATGACCGTAAATCATCACAATGAGCTGAAATTGCTGACTGATCTAAGAGACTTCGCCTTCGAATTTATCCGATCTGATGTTTTATGAACAGAAACTCGCTGTAAAGTTATCTTCACAGTTTGCACAGAGAGAGAACATACCTTGAATATGACAGGAGAAAGAGAGAACCGATTTGCAGATGGTTGTGGATGCGTGCTTTGATGAATAAAAAATGGAAATGAAATGAGCACGGGAAGGAATTTGGGTTTATAGTCTACGCGGGAAAGAAAAAAAAAGAGGAAGCATGAGTTTTCTAGAGTTTTATTGTTTGTAGAAGTGGTGGAAATTAAAGATGCCACACCAGAGTTAGAACAATATTTCTATCGACTATTTTAATCGATGTATTCTAATATGAATTCATTACTCATACTCAATTATTACTCTATATCACACTTTACTCTTATTTTTCTATCACCTCAACTACTATTTATTATTTAAATTTTATCTTTTTATTAATATTTTTAAAAAAAATAATTAAACACATATTATATAATTTACACACATTATATAATTTACAAGAGAATTATAATCTTAAAAATTATAATTAGTCACAAATATTCACAATACTCAAAATTAAGGTTGATAATTAATTAAATTAAAATTCTCAAATTATTTTAAATAATTTAATTTTTATTACTTATTTTTATTTTTTGTTTAATCTCCTACATTGGAGAATATTTTAATTTAATTTAATTTTTTTAAAGATTTTAATTTTGTCAATTGCGGTATTGAATATATGAAGAATGTTTTTTTAATGATATTTAAAAATATTTTAAATATATTAAGAGTGTAGGTGGTTAGAGCAACACGTAGTGCAACACCTCATGCGACACGAGCGACACATATGGTAACACTAAGTGCAAAAGGTAATAAATTATTTAATCTCAACTGTTGAAGTTCTACTCCAATGGATTAAAATAAGTTACTAACGTTAGTCAAGACAACACCAACTGACGACAGAAAATCCCTAGTTAGAAAGGAGATTAGAGAAGCAATGAAAACAATGACGGAGGGTTTTGCAACAACAAGTACAGATCACACAACAACTGATTCAAGGATCGAGGCTATAAGCGAAACAACTGCCGAGCTCAGCGCAAGCTATGACATACAAGATGAAACCGAATTTGAAGTGTAATACTGAAGCTAACGGTGTATCGGACACATCAGAGTTCAAGGTCTCTTGTGATGTCTGATCTTTCATATATATATA
>JAYMSP010003697.1:0-18808 GCA_036897095.1 Plantago elongata
TCGGCGGAAAGATTGCGGCGGTTAGTCGGTGGGAGAATTGCGGACGAATCGAGCGAATTTGGACGGGAGAACGGACTGAGGAAGAAGACGATGATGAAGGGAAGAAGTTGACTTAAGGGGTATAACTGGTATTTTGCCATTATATAAACCTGGTTCCTTCTGGACTCCAAATGGCTCGTAAATAAATTCCGAAAAATGAAAATTCGATATCCGGGACGATCCCGGACACGAACTGAACTAGGATAAAAAATTAAAAAATATTATTTTATTATTATTATTATTTTATTAATATAATCTCAATTAATAATTCAACGCTACTCGAAATTAACTGGCGGATACGACCGGCCATTACTTCTAAATTCATCTTACTTTTAATTCTCCTAAACGCGTTGGCGAACTAACCGTTTACTAATTCGTCATAGACTATACTCGAAATATTATTTAAAATATTCTGCTCGGATCCCGGTCATTACAGTTCTAGCTCAAATTAGGTTGAGTGGACGGAAGTCAAAAGTAGGCGATCATCACCGAACCGTCCATCACCTCAGGATAGTAGTCGAAATGCATTGGAGGTAGATCTGGTGATGCATAATGGATTTACCACTTCAGAAATTGGATCTGGTTATGGCGAAGGCCAGAATCGTGCTCGATGATAGTCTGGAATGTTAGGGGACTCAATAAGGTCGCTAAACATAAGGAGATTGGCTCTCGTCTCCTTGATTTACATGTTAATATAGCTGGCCTACTGGAAACACGAGTGGAGGAGGAAAAGAAAGTCAAAATACGTAAACGTCTGGGTACTCGATAGAATTTTTTGGATAACTATTCATCCCATGCTCTCGGGTGTATTTGGATTATGTAGAACCCGAACAGGGTCCGGGTTGAGTACTTGACCTGTTCGGACCAATTCATTCATTGATGTTGGTTTGATTCACAGGGTAAGGCTTGTGGGTTCGTCACTTTTTTTATGCCCTCAATCATCGAATTCGGCTTTGGTAGGTTTATCCGACAATTGGCAACTGGAATACATGAGCAATGGATATGTGTTGGCGATTTTTAATAATGCCTTGAGTGGGAATGATAGTGTGGGTGGAAACCCGGTTGTAGAATATGAATATAGAGATCTCGTTGAGATGATGGATATGACTGGGCTATTTGAACTTCCTACATTGGGAGAGCATTTCACTTGGTCAAATAATCATGAGCATGGTACAATCTATTCGCATATTGATAGAGCAATGGGAAACGCCGTATGGTTTTAGGAAAAATTCGCATGGTGAATTGGAGGTGTTGACCCCGGGGATCTCGAATCATGCCCCATTACTATTTCGGCACTTCTTAACACCAAACACACGGAAGGGCAACTTCAAGTTTATTAACACTACGACTCAGCTCACGAAATTCCTTCCGGCCGTGGCTCGAACTTGGCATTGTATGACCTCACACGGTCTGCAGGAACGCGTTTGGTACCTGCTTAAGTGCCTGAAGCCTGTGATGCGGGGGCTGCACAGGGACGTGCAGGGGGCGGGACAACAAATTGATCAGGCCCGGTTGTGACTTCATCAGCTCCAGATGTCACGGCAGCAGAACCGGTTATGCCCCAACTTGATACGTGATATAAAGAAGACGTCGGAGGAGCTTGTGCATTGGATAAATGTTGAAGAACACGTGTTATGCCAAAAAAACAAAAGTGGATTGGATACGGTTAGGTGATGAGAACTCTGTATTTTTTCACGTTCAGGTTAAGGAAAATAATAGACGTATTGGGATTCAACGTCTTGAGACAGAGGTTGGTCGTACGTTAGTTCGAGATGTTGACATTGAGCAAGAAGTGGTGTCTTTATATACTCGCCTTGTGGGGTCTTTCCCCCTCGTAGGGCTGGAGTCGACATTGGTGTGTTAAGGTCGGGCAGCCGGTTGTGTCATGGAGACCGTATGTCCCTCGTTCACCCAATTACTCATGAGGAGATTGATCAGGTGTTAAAGAGCATAGGTGATTTATAAGCTCTGGGAATTGATGGGTTTAATGCATTTTTCTTGAAGAGAACTTGGCAACATGTCAGATTGGATATCTATGCGGCAATACAGGATTTCTTTGAGTCGGCATCCCTCTACCCTGCATTGAATTGTACTTTGGTCACTTAATACCAAAGACCCCTGCTGCAACCCGGGTTAGGGAGACACGCCAGATTGCGTGTTGCTCAACTATATACAGGCTTATGTCTAAAGTTCTTATGGTGCGGCTCGAAAAGGTTATTAATAGTATTGTCGATGAGAGTCCATCTGCCTTCTTAACAGGGAAAGTCATTCAAGACAACATTCTGCTTGCTCAAGAGCTAGTCCGAGGGTATAATCGCAAAGGAATTTTGCCTGGATGCATGGTGTAGATGGACTTGCATAAGGCATATGATACTATTGATTGGGCTGCCCTGGAGATTATTATGCGTTAATTGGAATTTCCGTCGCAATTTGTAGCATGGATTATGAGTTGTGTCACAACGATATCCTACAAATATGTGATTAATGGCAACACGTCAAAGATTCTTAAAGCTCGGAGAGGATTGAGACAAGGTGACCCACTCCCCCCTTCCTCTTTGTACTTGTTATGGAATATCTACACCGTTGCTTGTGAAAATTGATAGCTAGACCGGATTTCAAATTTCACCCAAAGTGCGAAAAGCTACATATTACAAACCTCTGCTTTGCAGACGATTTAATAGTTTTTATGCGAGGTGATGTGAGATCGGTTCAACTTATGATGCAACAAATCCACCATTTCTCTGAAGCGTGTGAATTACATGCTAACAATTCGAAGACAAAGGTTGTTTGGGGAGGGATTCCGTAGGAAGAGCAGCTACGCATATTGGGAGCCAGGGGTTTGTGGCGGGTACACTCCCACTGTTGTATCTGGGGGTTCCGATGTCCCACAGCCAACTCACCATCCCGCAATATCAGCCCCTAATAGATCACATTATAGGTCGTATTACTCATTGGACTTCGCGGTTGCTCAGTTATGCATGCAAGGAACAACTTATAAAGAGTGTGCTTACCTTGATAACTGTTTATTGGTTGCAGGTCTTCCCTTTGCCAAAAGCCTTTTTAGACCACATCCAGATAATATGTCGGAGTTTTTTGTGGAGTGGAAAGAATGGGAATTATCACTAAACTCTGGTTTTGTGGCATCAAGTTTGCACTCCCAAGTGTTGTGGTGGTTTAAATATCATTAATTTACATGCCTGGAATACTGCACAAATCTCAAAACTCCTCTGGAAAATCCAAAATAAGGTTGATTCGTTGTGGGTTAAATGGATACATAGCTACTACATAAAAGAGCAAGATTTAGAGGAATGGACTGCCCGAGTAGCTGCTCGTCGATGGTTAAGGCGCTTATGCGTGTTCGAGAGGAGCTCCGGGATACCCATCTATGGTTGGATCAATTAGCAGCTCTCAAATTCTCTATTCACAATGTTTATATCCTTCTCTAGGGACAACAATCAAAGGTTGAATGGTGTGATTTAGTTATTCGGAATTTAGCTCTACCCAAGGTTATTTTTATTTTGTGGTTGGCTCTACAGACGCCTAGCAACAAGAGATCGTCTAGCTTACTTTGAGATTCCCACTGATGGGAAATGTAGTTTTTGTGATAGGATGAGACCATCGATCATTTATTCTTACAATTCCCAGTTGCATATGGCATCATGTGTGGAGGTCTGGAGTGGCTACGAGTCCAACCTCCACGAATCACGACTTGGCAACAATTAGTGTGCTGGATGCAGCGAATGACGCGTGGAAAGGGTGGTCGCGCCCAGATTTTCCGCACTCTAGTTGCTGAAATTGTGTATCACACTTGGATTGTGCACAATATGAAGATATTCCAGCAACGGCCTTTTGATATGCAGAAAACCATATACTCAGTGGTACAATGTACCACGATAAGATGTAGGAGCCGGAAAGCTCGAGCACTTCTCCATGAGCTAGCATAGGGATTTACTTAGATTTTTTTTTGTTTGTGTTAGTTTTTTCGCTTTGTCATTTCTTGTTTTGGGCTTGGACACTTGTGGTCAGCCCCTAAATGTACGTACTATATTTTTTGGTATCAATAAGACAAGTTCTATGTTCCAAAAAAATTAATTTCTTTTGATTAGGGGATAAATGTCTTATTTTATTGTTAGAGTTAACTGCCCATTCAATCCATCTACACCCACTGCCCCAATCACAGTCTATCATAGTGTCCCATCCATGGTTGTCATAGTGCCCCGGAAATAATTCAATCATGCTATAAGTCTAATAAAGTTATTTCTATGAACAATAAGAAAACATGAAAATGAAAACGTAGGGGGTTATGGGTTAATAGTGCCCTGACCACTATAACCGGTAATTGTATACAATAAAGTCCCGACATATACAAATGACAATGTCCCAACATGTACAAGCGACTATGCCCGAACAAGCAATAGTTCGACATGTATAAGTGATCATGCCCAGACAAACAAAGCCTCAACACATACAAGTGACCATGCCCGAAAATAAAACAATCATGCTATAAGAAGTCTAATAAAATTATTCATGCGAAAAATAAGAAAAAATTATATAACTTCTCTAAAAACGATATATGTTATTAATAAAATCATGTCTTTAATTAAAACGTATATATTATAAATAAAATGAATTGTTTTTTAGCATAGAAAAAAGACACTAATAATCAGAACATAGACGTCTTAATTATAGCATAAAAAATTTAATTGATGAACTAAGTCCGTCTTTTAATACATTATCTAGAGTACATGAAAGAGTATTAGTCCGTAAGTCTCGTATATTATGTGTGGCCGAAAATTAACAAGGTTTGACAAAATAAATTCAATGCAGAAAATGAAATTGGGACAAAGAGAGTCCAAAATAAAGATAATTAACACCTGATTAGTCATTACAATTAAATCTCACAAATAAAAATTTGTTAAACAAACTTAAGTTTTATACGTGCTCACTTTATATAGAAGTTTAATAAAATTATACATAAGAAAAATACAACAAAATGATATGATTTTTCGATTTTTCTAGCGACGACCTATGTAATACTAAATATTATTATTAATTGAAATGTATATGTCATTAATAAATGAGTTCTTTTTTAATATGTTAAAGACATCAATAATTAAAATATATATAGACGTTTTAATTATAACATTGGAGATTTTATTAATAAATTAATTTCATATTAAAATAATCTGAGATTTACTCAATTAGAGTAGTTTAGTTTGAAATCAAAATATATAGTACATCTTTATTTTATTTGCATATGGAAAAATAAGAGGAAGGTTATTAATTGCATATGTCAGGAATTTCATATGAATATATATGTTTGTTGCCATTGCATATGAAGATAGCTATTTTGTTCAGAGTGAGTTGAATTGAATTTGATTATTGTTGTGTTCGAATGGCATCAATTCTTTTTTTCTTTTGAGAAAGAATGACATTTCATTCATAATAAAGTAAAGTACAAGTTGAAGAAATGAGAGCTTCAACCGAAAGACAACAAATACAAGAAATCTGAAAAAGATGGGAACCTAACTATGAAAACAGAGACAAAGCAGTTTCAGAGAATGGGAACGACAGATTGCCAAATTTGTGGGAATTGGCGCCGAAATTGCGACTGAGGGCATTAGCCAAACTGTTGGCTTCTCTTCTGATGTGTTGGGTCGATGAGTCCGCACAGGAGCTCAGAATATCTTGAATTTGCTGATAGATATGATCATCAGCTGGACCGGTGAACTTCTGTGCTAAGTTAATGCCTCTAACGACTGGCAAACTGTCGCCTTCGAGAATTACATGATGATAGCCCAAGTCCCGGGCCAAAGTGGCAGCCAATCTTGTTGCGTAGACCTCCGCCAGTTCTGTTACAAGCGAATCCTGCAATCGTTTCCTCGACCAAGCCAACACAAATCCAGTATGTAGTATGTGCTAAGAATCTACAATAGAAAATTAGAATTTTAATTTGGGGGCACCAGCGACCTGCAAGACAACACGAAAGAAAACGCTGGAATTTAAGATCCAAAGGGAACACCGGTGTGGTGTCGACCAAGAGTACTCCGACGCTCAAGCTAGTGTCTAGAAGAAGTGAAATAAACTATAAATAAAGAAATGAAGGACTTATCATGATTGAGATGGTGTAGCTCTTTTGGCGGCTAAGAGGGGTCATTTGGATGATCGGACGGCTAGGCGGATGGTTGAATGGACTAGGTGAGGTCGGATGGACGTTAGAAGATGCGGTGATGATGATTAGATGATGTGGTGATGGAGGTTATGGAAGAGATGATGTTCAGAATTCAAGTATGGAGGAGAGGATTGCAGAGAGAGCTTTAGTTGCTAGGGTTTTGCTAGTACGTGTTGTTGCTAGATCTCGGATCTCCCTCTAGGGTTTATCTCCTCCTCCTTTTATAGAGATAACTGCCGCATCTTCTAATGGGTTGATCACCATAATTCCCTTATTCGTTGGGATTTAGTTGGAGAAGGATTCTGCCTCACCTCCAAATCTTGGTAACCGACTCACGGACTAGTGGGAGATTATTGAGCAGTTAGAGAACGGTTCCTCCCTATCTCTAAGTTTCCACCAACTGGTCCATTTATTAGCCATTGGGCTTGTGTTGACTGCATCTTGGGTGAGCTGCTCAATTTGGTGGATTGGTCCAAGTAAATTTGTCAGGACGTACCGAATGATTGTTGGATTGATCCAGCTCATTAATTGAAACCATCATGTAGATGAGTCCTTGTTGGTTATGCCAACTTGATTTATCGAATTGAAAGTTCACCCAAATATGAATAGTTTATCGAGTAATTGGACCTTGTCTAGACGTGTCCAAACAATTGGGCCGATTCCAATCGTAAATAAGTCCAGAGCGAATTTTTACCAGTATAGTTTGTCCCCCACTCTTCGAGTCGAGTTTGTCGATTCGGAGAGTATTTGTCTATGTCAGAGAGAAATAAGAAATAATGAATCGTTATAATCATGTCGACCGAGGAAAAGAGTTGAAAAATGAGTTCGAGGCTCGCTAATTCGTATTCGGCCTTCAGATTACTCGGGAGCAATGTGGACTTGAGTATTGACACAATTTAGGCATATCTGGCCCAAGGGATATGAAGGCCCAAATGAAAGTTGGCCCTTGTCCCCTTAAACCATACAACTCGATTGGCTTGTCTCTCCAAATGAGATATAGCAGCAAGCTCGTCTTTAGGGGTGACCATTCGGATTAATCCGAAGTTTCGGATCAACTGGAGGTCGATCCATAATTTGATCCGAACCATTCGGATCGGATTCGGATTAATCCGTTCCGGATCGGGTTTTTTCGGATTAATCCGAAATTAATCCGAAAATAAAAGAAATACAATTTCAGAAATAAAAAGACGGGATGATTTTCAGTGTAAAGCCACTGATTTGAATATTAAACATGTTTCCCCCAAACACTGAAAAGTGAAATTGCCCCAAAAGAAGTCGATAAACCCTAATCGCGATCCAGATTAGGGTTCGTCAATCGCTCGATCGAGATGAAATCAAACCTATTTCCCCCAAACACTGAAAAGTGAAATTACCCCAAAAGAAGTCGATAAACCCTAATCGCGATCCAGATTAGGGTTCGTCAATCGCTCGATCGAGATGAAATCATCAATCTGACATCCTCACGATTCATTCACCATGGATTTCTCGGAGCTGGAAGCAATCGAGGGGCTGCATTGGTCATGGGACCAACTGACGTCTGACGGGAACACGGAAAGACATCGCCGCCTCGCCGACCGTCCGAGAGAGGAGAGCTGCGGCCGATCGAGACCGAGGAGACTGAATATCGGTGGGAGGCTGGAGCAGCTGAATATCGGTGGGACTTGGGAGAATGACAGATCTAAATGAATGAGACGGCTGAATGAATGAATTAGGGTTTTACTGAGGCAAAGTTGTTACTCTTTAAGAAAAACGTTTTTGGAAGGGAATGGTGGTTTTTTTTATTTATTTCGGATTAAATTCGGATTATCCGAAAATCCGACGGATTTAATCCGATCCAAAATCCGAAAAACTCATAAATGCCAACCCGGAATCCGACCCGAAACTATCGGATCGGATTGTCGGATTTTTGGTCCGGATTTTCGGTTTTCGTTTTTTTTTTTTCACCCATACCTGAGTAGGGGTCCTTTATAGGATCTCCTATAGAGTTGGTCGATGAGTAGTGTGAAACGGGCTGCTTTAGCCTTCAGTCTCTTTGCCTCGCTCTTGCTTTCTGGAAGTACTCCATCTGACAAGTATGAAATTATGGGAGTCATCCAATTCGGTTTAGTCATGATTTCAGCGATTGTGTTGTTGGTATCTTCTCCCTTTCATGTTGCAGGCCATTGCACATAGACTAATGGGATCGTCGTTGGCACTGTTGTGCTGACGGCCGCTCCTAGGTTAGCTAGGGCGTCTGCATGGATGTTCTCTTTCGTTGGTACCTGTAAAATAGTGAATTCCCCGAAGGAGGGTTGCAACTCCTTGACCAACTTCAGGTAGGCCGCCATTTTTGTGTCCCTAGTCTAATATGAACCCTGCAATTGGTTAACCACTAATTGTGAGTCTGATCGTACCTTGATGTTCTTCACGCCCATGTCTCGAGCTAGGTTGAGGCCAGAGATAAGGGAACAACTTATCACATTCCTTAAGGTTCACCATGATTGTTTTGCTTGGTCGCATGCAGATATGACAGGGGTAATCAAGTGACTAAAAGTCGCTTTCCTACAATTTTATGTCAACAAGTTGCCATCTTGCTTGACGGACTAAAAATTGCCCGCTCCAAAATTTTATGTCATCAAGTTCCCATCTTGCTTGACGAACGAAAGTTGTCAACCTTTGAATTTTTCTGTCAGTATGTTTCCATCTTGCTCGGCGGACTAAAGTTGCCAACCTTGAAATTTTCCGTCAAAAAGTGTTTGGCCCGCTAGATCGAACCATCCATCGTGAAAATTTCCGTCTCCGGACATCCATCACACTAGGTTGGTACTTTTCAACTACGAGTGCTTGTCAGTAAGCTTCTACATGGCAAGCTTGACTTGCTTTTGCCAAGCTAACAATATCACTACGAGTGAAGTCCATCTTTGTGAAAAATATGTTTCCATTTCAATGAGCTCACAATATGTTATTCTAGTGCATCCATGGGATAATTGATACTTTTAAAGGAGCATAACGACATACACATGCGACCCAATTGTGCATCGCTCTGTTGGGCATAACCTTGATGTTCTTCACGCCCATGTCTCGAGCTAGGTTGAGGCCAAAGATAAGGGAACAACTTATCACATTCCGTAGGGACTCCGATGCTCAAGTTAGTAATCAAGTAGAAAACAAACAGAGTGACAGGGAGAGAGAGAGAGAGAGAGAGAGAGAGAGAGAGAGAGAGAGAGAGAGAAATGGAGATGATGGAGGTTGACTTATCATGTTGACGGTTCGGCAAAGAGGGAATGGTTACCGACAATGGGTTCGTTGACCGTGTGAGAATGAGCTAACTAGTGGTTGTCGGTTAGCGAGGTAGGATGTCGAAAGGTGATGCTTGATCGTCTGACTGGCAACCTGAGAGCTTGATCGTCTGACTGACTGTTAGAGCGTTAGGGATCGAGAGAGAGAAGTTCAACTGATAGCTAGGGTTTTCGTAGTGTGAATAAGATGATCAACTTCTCCTTCCACCTGCCTTCCTATATAGAACATCCAACATTTAGAGTCCCTACCCACCTCTCCTATATTTTGGGTGAGGAGTGTCTTGGTGGACTGACTAAATCTAGTCGGTTGCTTACTGACTGGATGAGTTAGTCAAGCAATGTGGATTGGTCAGTTTGCTAGGCTAACATGGTTAACCTTGTGAAGTGGGTTGGATGTGTCTCAAGTCAGTTGAGTTTGTTTCTGGCAGACTAAGCAAGTCAATCAAGTAAGGTTGACTCGCATGCCTGTCAGACTCGCCAAGTGTGTTGGCTAGCTCGTTGCCCCGCTAGAAAGTCAGGAGGCCAAATGAGTTAGCCAGTATGCAGGCCACTTGGTTGGACGACGACTCCATTAGGTGGCTTGGTTCGGTGGTCTCTTGGAGTCTAACCCGCACGTGAGGTTGAGTTGGACTCATTTAAAGACCATGGATTGGGTCGTGGACTTGACAGATCAATTTGTCAGTCTTGTTGGAAGAACAAATACAAAACTCATTTTTAATAAACACATCAACATTTAAAAGTTCAATAGAGAGGCAAATCGCACAAAAAGACAACTTCAGTGGGCAAAACTATATTTACTCAAAATCGATTTTTTAATAGCCGCGTCAATACTTTATTTTACGAGCCTTTGTTTGTAATTTCGAGTAAAAACTAGTAAAATATGACTCAGGAGTCAGGACGGTCGTTCCCAATCAAACACTAGCAAATAAACACAAGACATGGCGGCATCATCGCCGGTGAAAACCACCACCGCCGCGGCAGCATCTCCGGCAAAAATCACTACCGCCAACACTTCGTCGGCCCCATCGACGGCGGTAGCTGCTATTGTCAGCTCCGGTGGATCGAGGAGCCTTCGCGGCCTCAATAAACCTAAATGCATCAAGTGCGGCAACGTTGCTCGTTCTAGGTTTAAAAACTCTCTATATCTCTCCACTCTCTATTTGATTTTGCTTCTAGCTCGTGGTTGCACCTATTTGTTGTCTTTCAGTTCGCACTGCTCATGTTGTTTATTTACTTTATTTTGGACTAGATGACTAGTTACCCTAATATTCTTCGTTATTTATCGCCGATCCCTAATAATTACATGCGTGGTTTCGGTTGAGTGCAATTCTGCTGTGTTTGGAGCTTGTAAAGTGCCTTGGTTCCGGTAGATGAGTGACTTGGTAATTGAGGAATTGGAACATGAATTGAAGTCTCTGCTTGTGTTAATAGTAGTAATGTATTGAAACTATTTGCAAATTTAGAAACAATTCTATCTTTCTGGGCCGGAGGGAGTAATGTGTTGCATGCTGACCAATGTTGATTTACTTACTGTTGTTGCTTGGTCTAACAAAACCCTGACCATAGGTTGGCTCTCCACTAGTCTATGCATTTACTCCTTCCCTGTTAGATGAGAATCAATTCACATGTGCTGTGCATGTTAATTACACGGTTGAGGGCTGGTTGTATTGGCAAATGTCTGGTTTATCTTATATGAAAGTTATGTTCCCATATCTGGAGATAAACCTTCATTCTGCATTTAGAACTCAAGTGCTTGGTTCATATGGTTAATTAGCTGACACTGGAAGAAAATTTACTATTTAGAGGATCCTTATCTCTTTTTAGAGACTTCTGGAGTTCTGCTATCTGTTATAATGAGATACTAAAATGCATGTTTCTCCACTTCTCCAGTTAATTTAGCAGTGCTGCATGTATTTTGATCGACATCTTTAACTCTGTTTACTTATCCAACTTCATAATGAATATGTGATTGTTAAGTAATATCCATTTTTATGGAATTCTTTTAATATGTTCAAATTTTGATTTACTTGATAGGTGTCCTTATCAGTCGTGCAAGAATTGCTGTGCAAAAGCTCAAAACCCATGTCATATACACGGTATGGCTATTGGCAGACTCTTTAGCTTCGAAAGACCCATACTCTTGAAACATTTATGATTCAAGACTCTTCTTCTGTACTTGTGTTTGTTTTAGTAGGAGGCATCTCAACTATTATAATACTATGGATCAATTCTCTCCATGTTCTGTATAAACAGAATAGCTGATGCATCCAGAATTTCATGTTAAAAAGTAAAACAGGGGTGGTTCACTCGTTCAAAGTAGTCACAGTGAAGAACCATTTATAACATTAACCTGAATAATGACTTGATCCCTCCTGGGACATTATCTCCACAAGTTAGAAGTAGATATCAGGGGTGGTTGATGAGGTGCATTTTGAAGAGCCTTTTCTTTTCGGAGTCGAGCAAGATACAGAGTCAAAAGCATGACCTTATTTCTTGATATACTTTCATGGAGCCTATATCTTGAATTAAATCTATTAAGATGGGCTTCTAAGTTCTAGGTCATCTGTAGACAATGCATTGTCGAACAGTTTATTCTGGCCAAGGACTTATATCCTAATCATTAATTTGATCATCTGATCTTGTTCTTGCAGTTTTAAAAGGAAGCTCATCTTTACCGGATAAGCCACCTTCTAGTTCTCCTCTATTTGACCAGCAACTGTCAGACATATCGCACTCTGGGTAATCCATGTCCACCAATTATCATAATTATCACGCCGAATATCTTACTGCTTATTTCCCTACTAATTATGCTGCTGGAGCCAATTACAGGTGGACACATGGCATAGTTAAGTCAACCACTAATTCTGTTCACTCCTTGCCGTTTACATTAATATTAAAATTATTATACTCCATAAATAGTTACTCATCTCCGCCGCGGATGACCGGCGTACTCCCATATCCGCCGTGAAACAGAAAGGGGAACAGTTTTTGTCTTCTTCCAGAAGCTTACTTCGAAGTACATAGCTCCATTTTAATTACTCCCATGGACATCCTTCCGTAATTCCATTGTGTGATGAATTATTTGTAAATATCCCTTAACAGTAATTAATTAATTCGATTCTCCAAAGTCCAAATCTTCACTTTATCATCGATGGATTGAATAGCAGTAGGATTGTTTATTTTGTAGATTTCTAACAGTAGTGAAGTGTTTGCTTTAGTTTTCAATATTTCATTGTTATGGATTTGTAGATTATTTTGAAGATTTAGATGATTATGTTTTGAAGTTGCTTCAATGAGGAGGATGCCCCGCTGCGGCACGGCAAAAGTGTACCGGAGTTGGAGAAGATGCTATCTGTTTTTTACTTTTACCATTTTAAGTATACGGTTTAATATATAATTTAGTGTTTAATGCAAAAAATTGTAGAGTAAATAAGCTGATTTTTGCAGTTAGTTGTTGATTAAATGTTTCTGCCACGTGTCTACCTGTGAGTGGCTCAAGCAGTATAATTAGTAGGGAATGGAGTAGTAAATCCTAGGCTTTATTATCATACTATATGTTTGGACAGGAACAGTTTTACCTTTCAACCACCGTCGTATATTGGCTTACTATTAGTGCTAGAGTTTGTGAGTGGCTGTCATGTTAAAACCCCGAAACATTATTATGCTCATTATTTTTCTTTTTTCTTTCTCTTGTCCCTCCCTAAAATTGCAAGAGTTCCAGTCTCCTGCATTTAATTTTTATTCTACTTATCATGAGTGTATTATGTGTTTCGAGGTAAGGTACTGGCACGTTTCTAGAAAAAAATTAATTAGGTCAGCGGAAGTCTTTAGCAGTTCATTTTCCTTGCTATTATACTTATTCCCTGCATATTTGTTCATTGTTTAGTGCCAAATTGTTGCACTGAAAATATACGATTCGAGCACGCAAGCTTTTCAAAGTCAAGCTGGTGCATTTGCTAATGTCTTTTCCCTGCTTGCAGAAGTTCAAATAGAATTCGTCAACTCTCCAACAACTTTGCGCAGTTCAGTAATTTAAATACTTCAATTCGATCTAGGAAGCCACTGACAAGAAAGGTGGAACGATAACTTTGCACATACACTCCCTTTTGTAGAGATTCTTATGGGGTGTAACATTTTTAAATATTATCTTCTTTTCCAGGATGCACAAGTTATAAATGAATGGAGGTTCTTGAAGTTGAAGGAATTTAAAGAGGGAAACATTGAAGCAGAAACCGAGGCTTTTGATCGTTACATGCAGAATGTAAATCTACTTGAAGAGGTTTTCTTGGTTAGTTCTGCCCCTAATGAACAGCCACAAGATGAGAAATCTTCTGAGTTGAAATCCAGTTCGGCTGGTGAAGAGGATGTAAACATGGTGCCGAATCTAAAACTGAGGCTCAGATCAAATCCAGTAAGAATTGAGAATTTCAGAAAGAGGATCCGACACATTGTTGATCAGGGATTGAAGAAGCTTGGAAAGTTTGATTTAATTGATAGTACTGTTGAACTGAGTGATACGGAAGGCCTAGGGAAAATGGCGAAGAAGATGAAGTCTGGGCAGAATGAGAGGATTGTAGCTTTAACTGACCTTTGTGACAAATTGAACAAAGCCCGCAGTGATGAGGACTTGAAAGAATGTCAGGAAGTAGCTTCTCAGATCCTTGGAAGGAATACTACTGTGAGCCAAACAGAACCTGATCATGTTGTAATACCTGGCGAGTCTAATCCGAAAAGTGACAGTTCTTCTGAACAAAAATTGAATTATCTCCCTCCAAAGTGGTTTAGCACAACCACCATAGACCAAGAATCTGTCTCACGTCTCGATGCACAATTTTCTTCCCTTGAGGATATTGAAGATTTATAGGCGGGCATTTATTTTTTTCCTTGCAGAATTCTGCTTGCATATCGTAGTCCTGAGAATTAAAACTGACTGTTTGTAAAAATTTAGTACTGAGAAGTTTTAATGCATTTGAAAGACCTTTTCAGACATTAGTACTGATAAGATTTTTTTCCAGAATTGTTAATGTATTTGAGAGAAATTGTACTGAGAATTATTAATTTACATGGAACTTATGATTTGTCTATTTATGTCAGGGACTTGAGATATATAACTGCTCGAGAGTCGAGATGTCATCCCGTCGCCTTGTGTAGAAATCGGGGCAACAAACAACATATAGCAAGGTTAACCGATTCTTTTTGTATAGGATTAGAAATCGAAGGCTTAGTGATGACGGAAGGGAGTATTAAAATTTAGGGAAAATTACATATACCCCTGTTAGATGACTACCACTCAGATTAACAATTACATTTAGGTCCTTAAATCTAAAATTTTGTTGACCAAATAAGTTGCTACAGTAACTTGAGATAAAACCAAACAGCCCCTTGACTAATTTTTAGAAAATTGTTAAAAGTCCCCCATTTGTTCTTCTCTTCTCCGTTCTTCTTCTTTGTTATTCTGATCGTAATCGGTGGTGATGAGACGGAGGATTGTGGTGGTGGTGGTGATGCAGATGACTGGTGGATGAAGGTTGGAGGAGGTCGAACCCGCCAGTGAGGTCGGATAGGATCAGTGGTGCCGTGGTGGTGATCACCGGTGAGGGCGGATCTTCTCCGATCTACTTCTTCTACGTTCTTCTTCTTCTTATTCAACTTGCAATCGGTGTTAGTGGTGGGAGTAATTGGTGATGGTGGCGCGACGGATTGTGGTGGTTGACTGGTGGTGGTGTGAGACGGAGGATTGTGGTGGTGGTGAGGCGGAGGACGTGTGGTGGTGGACTGGTGGTGGTGAGGCGAAGGACGTGTGGTGGTGGATGTGTGATGGTGGTGAGGCAAGTGACTGTGGTGGTTGAACATAAACCATTGATTTATTGTTGCAGGGACTGAAATGAAAGTTATGAAAACTAGAAACCCTTGTAGTTGAGAATTCGATACACCTAATTGCATTCAAAACGTTATAGGAACTAAATTGAACTCTAAAAAATTTAAAGGGTGATATTTTGAAAAATAGAAAGTTGAAGAGTGATATTCTATTTTGTTCAAGGACTTGAATTGTAAATATGTTGTTTGGTCCATTTCAAAATCTGAGAATTCAATGAGGGTAAAAATAATTTTTCATTCATTTAATTCGACAAAGTCAAATGCGTGGACTTAGATGTAATTAAAATTTATAGATCATGACTTACATGTTATTCTTTAACTAACGGGTATTCATGTGTAATAAGAAAATTTAACAGGGGTAGAGGTACTGGATGTAATTTGCCCCAAAAATTTAATTGCATGGAGTACATTAAAGTTTCCTGTAATGGCAATATGAAGTTTCCAAAGGTTGGGTATCTGGTCCAGTGGAGCATTAGGTTCAAACATATGATAATTCCCTGTCATATACATATACTACTTGACGTGTCACTCCATAAGTGATTGTGCAGTTCAGCCGACAGTAGTAATTGGCCATTCTACTTTCCGCCTGGATGCCATGAACATTTCCAGGCAAGATTGAATGAGTGATTATGATAGGGATTAGGGAGTATTCAACTGGTTGCGATCGAACTTGTGATATTAAAGTTTAAAACCGACAATTCTAAAGACTTAAGTGCTGTGAAACACAAAGGGAAATATACTTTTGCTTGTATTTAGAAAGAGAGGCAGATAAAGATGCCATGAAAATGATGGTTTAAATTAAAATTCTTATAGATTTTATTGAGTATGATAAAATATTATATTCTTGCATTTAGCCCCCTCATTTAATGTATATAAATGTATTTGAATTTTAAGACGGTCCAACGATTTCTTAAATTGTTTTATACACTCTACAGTTTCATATCAATTGTAATTCAGTAAAAAATTATTAATTTTAATATTATATTCTTATCAAGACTAATGAAAGTGGAAAGTATACACGATACTAGTAGAACTATGCACGTGGACTAACCCGCATGAATTTTGTGTAAATTTTCTTATTTTATTTGAACATTAATAAGATCGATGTGCATTTCAACATCTAACAATTAGGTTAATGAGAAATAGCGATCTCGCCATAAGGCATAACTGTACGGGACTGATTGACCAGGCATTTAAATGCCTCCATTTGACTCGATGAACATTGATTTGGCCTAAAATACACTTCAAATATCCCCATTTTAATTACATTTCAAACACAATTTTACTAAAATTCTCATTCAAATGTCATGCCAATCAGCCCCTACATGATTGTTGTGGAAGAAAAGAAAAGCAGTATGATTGTAGATATTTTAAAGACAATATTTTATCATACAAATTCTTTCTTCTTAAAGAAAGGGTTAGGTGGCTCTTTGGCATATGCTAAGAATCTATATTGGTGCATTCTAGTCCAATTTCAGATGAGTCAGACATAGACATTGTTTCACAATAAAAAATGTACACTAAAGACAACTAGCCAAATCCAACCTTGATATCAATACAGTTAAACTTTAAAGTTAATCATATAACTTTTACTAAAATTAATCAAAACTTATAATTTTTTCTTACATACATCGAATCACTCTTATAAAATTACTACGTAAACATTACAAAATCTATAATATTATTCCTTGTACATTTTGTTCAACTCACTATAATGCATTTACTATACATCCACTTAAACTTTATCACAATCTATCGAATGTACTTTATGTTAAATAACCCATAAGCATTTCTTTAAAGATTAACTAACCAAGGGATTGGTTGGTATACGATTAGATTTGACAAAATTCAATGTCAATTAATATTTTTATACACAAAAAATACTAATTTAAATTAAATTTTACCAATTCAAATCGAATACCAAACCGTCACTAAACATTTCGTATAATGGACTTAAACTCTTAATCCCAACGCCTTTTGTAGAAGCTAAGCATTAATAATCAAACTGCTCACATTCTCACTCGAGGTTGAAAGCTTGAAAATTGAAATGACTATTAGGTAAGGTGTCAGTCCACTCTCCCAAACCACGTGTCCCGGCGCTAATCGAGTTCGTGGCTCTCACCACCACTATCCAATTAGACCATTTTACCCTCGCGTCTGACTCAAACAACAGTAAACTAAAACTCCTTGCTGGCATTTCCAAATTGCAAACACAGCACAGAAACTTCACGATTGCTTTCTGCCCACGCCCGCGAAAATTCACACACGCAGTTAAACTATACATACACCGATTGTACGTATCGACGCTGTACAACACTCAACACTGATCACCGTTTCTGCACACACATGTATTGTATGGGTGGATAGCCTGTAACAATCAATCTCAGTGTTTCGGATATACTGAGTGTGAGTGAGTAAAAATGTTGGAGGATCAGGTAGCGTATTTGCTGCAGCGGTACTTGGGGAACTATGTCAGAGGCCTCAACAAGGAGGCGCTCAAAATCAGTGTCTGGCGAGGTCGGTTACATTCCTCGCTGTGTTTTGTTGTTTGTTTAGTGGTGATTAATTTACGTTTCGTTGTAGTTTTGCTTGCGGATAGTTTTTGTTCGAGTTGTTAGGGTTTCGTAGCGAGTTGAGGAGTAATTGTTGTGGTGTTGAGTCATGAGTGGTTTGGTTGGTGAGAAGATGAAATGCAGTGAGGCGGATGAGCTGATTTGAGGTTTATGATTATCTAGTAGTGATTAATTCATGTTTCGTATTTTGTTACTTGTGGATAGTTTTTGTTCGAGGTGTTAGGGTTTGGTAGCGAGTTGAAGAGTAATTGTTGTGGTGTTTGAGTGTTTTGCTTGTTAAGAAGATGAAACTGCGGATGAGCTAATTTAAGGTTTATGGTTATTTTTAGAGGAAATTGTTGAGTCAGGAGCAATTGATACGGTTATACGAATGTAGTTAGAGTTAGCTAGCTAGGGGGAATGGAATAAACGGATTTTGTTATTGTCTGTAGATTTGATTGTTAGTTGATCAGCTAGACAGCTAAAATAGGATTTAAGGTGAATTGTGAAATCATTTAGTGCTATTCCCAGAATTTAAAATTAGCTTCTTCTTCTTTTTTATGTTCAGTTTTTAGTACTCTGAAGCTTGAAGTCGAACTGCTAGTTATTACTCTTACTTGCAATCATAATTATTCGTGACCTCTAGTTTCTAGCACTCTGAATACAATGAAGAATTAAATACTTTGCAATGACTTAATCTATGGAAAGCTCAGGGGTTTCAGTCAGAGAACATGTCATTGTTTAGCATGTTTCATCTTGAGATGGTCTGTCATGAGTAAGCATTTCGGCAAGGATGATTTGCAGCTTGTAGCATGGTCTGTCATGTGGCTTTTGAATGATGATAAATGACTTCCCAGAGTTAGAAGCTGCTGAGTTTGGACCCTCCCCCC
>JAYMSP010003698.1:0-18806 GCA_036897095.1 Plantago elongata
TGAATTATATTAAACAATTTATAACCATATTTACGAGGGAGCAATACGTGTCCGTGTCCCCTCCTTTTTAATTTTATTTTAATTTTATTATTTTTTATATTTTTTATTTTAATATATCCAAATTTAATTTAAAATTATAATTATAATTTACTAGAATTTTTATATTTTTTTGCAATTTAAAATTAATTTTTAAATTTATTTAACAAAATACAAGCGAGATTGGACAGGAAATCGACACGTGTCATACATGGAGGTCAATAAATGGCTTGACCTGCTAGGTGTCACGCCACCTTAGCCGATTTGGTAAATAAATTGACCAAAGTTCCACATATATTAAATTTTCGAAACTCCAGAACCAAATCTAACAAGGATGGATAATAAACGGTATACTGTATATGTCAATTGAGATATTTTTGAGTTTCTGACGAAGGTAAACAGACTATTGCATATTGGTTATGCTCGTTGTATCTAATAAATTCTTAACATGTCACGATGAAGTTTCCCTTTTGTATATATATGTTGTATGTTGTAGCATTATATCTAGAGGAGGTCAAGAATAAGATAATTAGAAAAAAGGAGGGGCTACGTGCCCAATTACCTCGCATTGATATTTTGGTGATATTTTAAAGTCTATGTAGAATATATATGAAAAACAAAGAAAAAGTGAATTTAAGATTATTTGAATATTAATCCTAAACACCCTAACGCGTGGAATCAATATACTAAGAACACAATCGATTGTAACATCATAAAAGATGATACATGTATCGCTCAAATTCGACATACCACTATACCCATCAACTTGTTCAAGTTCATTGATCAAATTTACACCAGTGTAGCATATATATACTACTGGGGCATAAATGTAGCTAGCTCACCTTTTCATTTTCAAATAAAAATAGTTCCAAATTGAGAGACCTTAGTTATCTTAGAATGGAGAAGTGGTCCTGAGAAATCTATAGCTATGTAACAAAAGTCAATCACCATGTATACATCAATTTTTTCAAGCAATTGACAATTAATTCATTGAAATAAAATAATTGTACAACAGGGTCAAATTCACATTGTTATAATTAATGTTGCATGCATGCAATACATACCCAAATCAATAAATATAAAAGAACTTATTATCAATTACACAATCAAAATATAGTGACATTAATTCACAGGAGACATCTTAATTATTTCTCCTTCAAAAGAAAAAGTAGAAGAAAGAAAACCTGCAATAAAAATCAAAATAAAAAGAAATCAAGAACTTGAAATTCCTCAGTCTGTAACATTGACTGTGTGCTCGTCTGATGCCTTGTGATACCCGGGAGGCACATCATGACCCATACCAGGGCTATTTCCCGGATTCGTTGGCCTGAAAGCGTGTAACTCTTGCTTTTTATACCCACGATTCGACTGAAAACCTTCGATTTTGACTGCCTGAGGAGCCGGCCTGGATGAGTATACGAGGCCGAAATGCTGTTGTAGAAGCAAAATCGCCACATAGAGGACTAGGACATGGGAAGTCATGTGAAGTATACAAGAATAAAATGGGATTGGAATATTGGAAATGTTGTTAGCTAGGACAGGACACAGAGAGTTTAGTATATAAGGCCGTTGCAAAGGTCCCACGAAAGTAGGTTCATATGGTGTATTTGGAAAATTTAATGAAACACTTGAAAAAAGTAAACCTAGGAATATTTCCAATTAGGGTATGATAACATTGGTTGGATCACCTCTGTTCAAAGGGGAATTCCTGGACCGCTCATTGGAATTGTTGGAGGTTATTATTATTTATTCTTATCATTAAAAAATATTTGAGCGAGGGGTCGCAACATTATGATTAGACACCACTAACAACAAATTAATTAACAACTAATCTTCATTTTACTTTATTTAATTCATTTTTTCATCACAGAAGAGACTTCAGTGTCCAAACTGCTTGCTGTCGAGAAGATTGGTTAATTACTTAAATTAAGCTATTGTTGTTTACGAGGAAATGCGTCTTCCACTAAGTTTTTATTTATTTGCAATTTACCCCATAATTACATAGTTTACTAGTTTAGTGTCAATTCTTGCAAGCATTTACATTCAATCTTCCGTATTATAACTTGTCAAATGTTAACTCGAAAGGTGTAAAGCATACACTCAAATGTCACATTTTCAATGTAGTGCACAAATTCACTTGATTGTTGTTGTTCAATGTTGATGCATGATAGTAAGGGCTGACCCAATCATTGCATATACATAACGTACGTTTAATAGTTTGAGTGGATTAAATTGTTAAAACTTCAAACCATTATAGTGAAATACTATATACTTAGTTTAAAATTTTACTGGTACGCTATACTATCAACTTTATCTTCAATCCTTGATGGTTGGTAAATTAGAAATTTCAAAAATCACTATTTTAAGATGAATGTTGTTGGGAGGTATAAGATGGTATAATGGAATATAATTGGAGTTGTGATGAGGGGATGCATAGTACGATTTATGTTGGAGACATAAAGTGATTTAGGAGTAAAGAGGTATTAGTATATGAGAAAATAATTGTAATTTTAACTGTTGAAAGAAGAAGATGATGATGAATGTTGTTGGGAAGTAACATGCCTAGCTAAGCCCATGTCTAGAGTCACAATGGAGAGTTGGTTGTCAAAGATTTTGAAGGCGCATCTATGAGATTCTGAGGATCTGATTGGTATATAATTCGAATTGAATTTTATCAATTTAAATGAACTGTTTTATATACAAAACATATCATTTGAATTGGTAAAACAAACAGTCACTTAATTGTTTACGCCCAAAGAGTAAAGGGAGCGCTTTAGGGACACTTAACTTTGTGACTTTATGTCTCCGAGAAGCCTCCAGTAGTATCGGGATGGTGCAATTGCAGTGAATAGCGGTCTAGTAGGTGACGTGGAACGAATAACATCTAATTAAATTCAGAATGTCAAGAGTCAAAGTTTTATTATTTTTTATTTATGAGAATTTTTTGTTATTTAAGTATTATGATAATGACTAGGGTTAGAGTTTATTAGCTATTTAAGTACCTATTCATTATTTTGTTTGATCAGTTTTGAGTTTATATAAAAAATGATGAGTTCCTTTAAATCTGTCAATTTTTAATATTCTACTGAATCAACGAGTTTTAAGTTAATTTTTAGTATTCTTTTAAATTAACGAGTCTTGAATTTATCGTTCTTCTGAATTAATCATACCCATTGCATATGTAGGTGGTGCCTTTATGAATCCATATGATTACCTACGTAATTGATGACTAGTGATTTAGTCGATTGATAAATGCCATGTTACTATTAGTGATTAGTAGTTGTGATTGTAATATGCTTTTAAAGTTAGAACTTATTAGTTGGTGTAGATATGAGCAGGACATGCATATATCTTGAGAGACTATCATATATAACAACCCTGATGCTCTATATATATAGTTCACTACTGGGTTCCATCAAATGCATGATAAGTCACACATTTAGGGTTATATTTGGATTCAACAACAAATTATGTTACATAATTGAGATCTGAGTTCTTGAAGTATCTGAATGCAATAGGAAGTGAAGTAAACCATCGAAACTTATAAAAGCAGGTGTATATATAAATTTAAAACGTAGTCACAAAATAGCATATGAATTATCTAGCCTAGAGAAAGGCTAGTCCCTATGGTTATGAATCATGATTATAAGAAATACTAACAGATTTGTTATACATTAAATTAATTATCTTCCCAATCAAATTAAATATTTTATATATAAAATGTTTAATTTAATTGAAAAAGGTAATCAAAATCCTATAGCAATTCATCCTTAATAAAATTGAGATTGATATCCAGGCTAGTCCCTATGGCCTAGAGAAAGGCTAGTCCCCCTGGTCATGAATCCCCTTTCCTCTTTTTCAACCACTTTGTGAAGTATTTGTTAATACAAAAAATTATGTTCACTAATACAAAATATCTTAATTATTAAGAATTAATTAGTGTCTTGTCAAATATCCAAACTGACTGACATAAATATATGCTTTACAACTAGGCATATGATTCTCGCATGTTCACGGAAAAAATAGACCATACAATTCAAATTCATGCAATTTTTTAAACGGTTAAAGTTAACTCAAACTTGATCCCCGACTTCTTAATTAAAAATAAAACGTCTTACCAATTGAGTTGCGCTTTGTTATCAATGCGTACCTCTTTTACTTCACTAACTTTCACTCTCGCTCCTTTACACCAAGATTTTAACTGATAAATATTAATATAATTGTATATGAATGGAATAATAATTTAATACAAATTTTAGTCTTGTGATAAAACAGACAATATTGATTAATAGTGACTTAGGGGCTGATTGGCATGCGACTTAAATGCCCGATTTAAATGCCTGAATAGTGATCGAAATTGTAGTGGGATTGTTAAAATTGTGTTTGATATAGAATTGTAATTGGATAGAGTATTATAGGTTTGTTTTATAGGTAGAGAAAAATGTTGCTACTGTAGAGACATTTCGATCTCCGACATTTAAATGCCATAACAAATACAAAATTCCCGAATAGCATCCAAATGAGCATTTGGATGTTATTGCAATCAGCCCCTAATTGTTTGCAACCCCTGAAAATTTGAGTTTTGGAAGACGAATAGTTGCGCAACTAGTATAGCAATGATAGGTTACAATTTGGGCAGGACCAAGAAACTATGGCAATCTACTCCTACTCCTGTATTTCTAATTTTTGAACATTGACATTGACATTTGAGTTTAAGTAATTCATTAAAAAAAAAGATACGATTGTGTTACGTATCAATTAATTATAAATTGAGCTGAACGGAAGTGATTTTCAGTTAAAGATAATACAACCTAAATTGATTCGCACATGTTGCACCATTCATGATGGAGGTATTCGCACCCCAACAAAAGTATTAGACCACTCAACACAAAACTGTATATGCAAATAAGATTCTATTAGATGATTAAAAATTGAAAAATGTACTTTAAGTTGTAATATTTCTGAAAATGATATATTTAATTGTTATCGTTTGATTTTGGTATTTTAGATTGACACTGCGTTCAATTTTAGTACCTCGTGACACATGGCAACTTAATTACGTGACACATGTCATATTGAAAAATATAAAAATACGGTGTACCTAAACGTAAATACGATCGTCTTTATTAATTGTAAATAGATCATAAGTTTTAATAATATTACTAAATTACCCATATAAAACTATATCTCTATTGAAAATAGTTTATAAAAAAATAAAGAATAAAATCTTCCATGTCTGAATTCTTCCACCATCGTGGAGCTTCGAGATCCGGTCTGATGGAAGCTCCGTCGTAAATAAAACACTTACAAAATTTAAAAACTCAACTGAAATATTTATTGTAGCAAATTGCATTTTTGAAATTTTTGAATTTTTTTTATTTATTTTATATCTAATAAAATGTGAAATATTATATTTTAAATATTTTTGAATTATATTAAACAATTTATACTCATAAATTACGAGAGAGTGATATGTGTCCCACCTTTTTTATAATTTAATTTAATTATTTTTATTTTTTTATTAATTTTTCATATATGCAAATTTAATTTAAAATTTTAATTTATAATTTTTCAGAAAATTTATAATATATATTTTTTAATTTGAAATTATTTTTTCCCTCTTTCTTCTTTCTTTTAACATTATTTTATGTTGATTTTACAAAATAAGGGTGATTTATAATGAGTAAAAGTTATGTGGTGAAATTTAAAATTGTCAAAAAAATTATTTTATTTGTGATTTTATCCATCAAAATTTTAAAATTTTAAATTAACACGTATCGCTTAATTAAACTGTCACATGTCACAAATGTACTTAAATTGGACACAATGTCAACTTAAGGTATCAAAGTCGGACAGTAATCATTGAAAGTACCTTTTTCAACAATGTTACAATTTAAGGTATATTTTTTGATTTTTTTTCCATTAGATGACTCTGCAATTTGTGTCATCTCATTCACAGGAAAAGGTAAATTCCGATGATGAGAAAGTTGCTAAATTATCTTAAAGCACACTAAAAATTTCCGAATATGGAGGGAATATTCCACTCAAGAGCACTTTAAATCACATAACTTTTGTAACACTATATATATTCCAGATAGATAGAAGTTTTTATTACAACATGTTACTATTTTAATTAGCAGATTCATAATGATTTGTAATTTTGTATCTGCTTCGAATCAATATACTATGTGTATTATACCATATCAAAAGGGAGAAATATGTAGATCAATACATATCTCAAATCCGAACAACATGCCTTAATTTCAACACTTCTATACCGTACCATACTCTATGTCTAGTACTACTTCCGGATGTTTGAAATACAATGCATGCACATGTTACAAGTAGGGCCACAAGCGCCCTCCAACCTCTTTTTTTTTCTTTTATAAACAATATTTTCAAATTTTAAAATTTCAACCCCCAACCCTCGAAAAACTTTCATATATAAAATTTCACCCTCCTCCGAGAGGCGTTGAAATTATGCGTCCGTCCGTGAGTAGGACGAATTTGTTTGAACATTCAAGGGTCACACTCTTAAATTATCTAAAATATTACTTATAAAAATAAACCTTTGAAATTTTATGGACGAACGCTCCCTTCTATATTCGTCTATAAGTACAAATATACATGTATGGTGTCACATTTAAATCACTATACACCGAAAAAATATCTTGTATACATCCATTGAATGTATAAAGTATCATATCATCCATCGCATAGTTGCAAGATGACTAGGACATATATATATCTTGACTGACGCGACGCATATATAGTTGGGTTAGTATAGTACTAGTATGACCAGTGGTGTGTGGAGTGGAAGTGCCCCGGCAGCTAGTTGTGAGTTTATATATAGTTATAACACTAACTGCCAACTTGTCAAAAAGGTTACACATAATTTACTATGAAAGGTACAGTTTCATGATACGTGCAGAAAAACAAATTCCAAGTTAATTTAAGATGATCAACTACCTCTTCAAGCCCCAACACTAAAAAGTAAGCACTAACGGCGTTAGGTTATACTTTCTCCGTACGATCAGAATTATGTTAAACTAAATTTATTTATAAACTAGAATACAATTAAGCATAAATGAATTAACTTGAATTGAAATTGTTAAGTTTTAAAATAAAATAAAAATAAAATCATAAAATCATGTACGATCAATTACTAAATGGGGCGGAACTAGAAATGAAATTCCCGATGCTAATGCTACAGATATGTTTACCGCTAACTTTTCAGCTTCATGAACTTTCCTTTAAGAAAAAATTCGTTTCGTGAACACACAACTTTTTAAATAAAATAGTTGGTTTGACAAGTTAATCAAGTTAGGTTCTTGAAATAAAAAGGTTACCGGCTAACTTTTAAAACTATCTGTTATATTTTTAGCTAGTTTTGTTACTTTTTAAACTATGTGCTATCTTTTTAGTTAGTTTTTAGATCGAGTCATTTGCTAGCTAAAAATTACAAAAGTTGTTAACTGAGTATATTATACGAATTCAAAATTTTACACGAACCATGCTTTACTGATATATCTGGGCTTCAAAATGGACTTGATATAAACGATATATCTTTGTATTAAACTAAGATATGTTTATACAAGTGTATATATATTAATAGCTAGCTAGATTGAAAAAATCAAATTAAATTATACTCATAATTATCATTATAATTTATGAAAAGCAACTGTACTGCTCGAAAAATTGTAATGGAGAGGAAAAAAAGCAAGGATCTGCAGGAATATATTTGTATTAAACAAATCTCGTTAGGTTAAGCACTATAAATTGTCGTATGATCGATTAATACTTTTAATGTACGACAGGCAGATCTAGCGAGGAATAAAATCAAACCAGGTGGATATATATAAAATTGAAGTACTGTATGTATAAATCTCCAACAAATATGGATTTTAAAGTCCATACACTCTCTCACCAAAATAAATCACAAATTAGATTATATTCAATTCATTTAAATATTTACTATTTTCGGTTCAATTAAGAATTGAATTATATTTAGTTGTAATTAGTTGTTTCTTTATATACTACAAATAAATTCTTTATCAACTAGTGAATTCAAATAAATTCATTTCAATTTTTATTAAATTTAATATAAATTTATCAACAAATTTTTAAAAAATATTTTTGAACATATATTTAAATTCGATGTGTCAAGACGAATTTATCTAAAACTTTTCGACTTTATGACTCACAATTTTCATAATGTCAACTAACAACAATATTATCCACTATAAAGGTGTACATAAATGAAACTATAAGCATATTATTCTCGAGTTGTTTTTTATTTTATTTGATATGGATCAAGATAAGTTTGATGCTTATATTTGTTATAATAGGCTCTATCACATGGAGTTGCAGTGTGTTGGTCCAAATAACGACAAAATAAAAAGATTATAGGGGTTGAATGGTCTTTTGAAATTTTTATCGATAAACACAGTTTCTTAAATATGTGTAAAGATATATGATAATTAGTTTCAGAGAGTGGAAGACCTAGAGCGAAAAGTGCACCTTTTTTTTTTTACCAGATACAACCGAGAATTTCATAAGTACTGAATACAAAAACAGATTTCAAAGGTATGTGGAAAACAATGGACCTCAAAAATCCCACATACCTAATACAAAAACATAGAAGCCATGATCAATAGATGTCCAGACCATGATATCAAATTACTCCACTTAAACTTAACACCGTAAATAGGAAAAAAATTTCTATTACGACTTTGAGCTTATCTACTTCCTCCTCCACGTTCTCCAGGTTCTTCACTTGCTCCAATATAGGCTACACTTGCTTCTTTACTTGCTTCTCCAGTAAAGTCCTCTCAGAAGCAGACGATCTATAAGAGAAATAAATGTTTGAATACTTCACATAGCGAAATCTGTAAGGAATGTGTGGATTCTCGAGAAGATAGGAGTCATAGTGGTCCCCCGTGGACTGCTCGGATCCGACGAGTAAATCAAAAGTTGGATCTACATTGGATATCACCCGAATCGATGGTAAACATCAACACGCCTGAGAGGAATCCAACCATGAAACTATTCCTTATGTATTCGGAAACCTGGAGTTTAAGGTTGACGTGGAAGTCGTACCCGGAAATCCCATTTCAACTACTAGACGTAAAAGTCTGGAATACCTACACAAGTTAAAACAACAAGAGTTTCCTACAATTTTATTGTCTGGTCGAGCGGAGATTGGGAGTGTGGGTATCCTACACAGGAGAAAATATTTTCCTTTCACGAAAATACTTCACATGTTTTCGCGTAAACATTTGTTGGTGGCATGCATGGAAGGATAGCTATCCGTCACTATCATTAGCAATTCGTTGAAAAATTGCTTACAAATAGCTTTCATCGCCCCTTTCCGTCGCGATTTCGCTTTTTTTTTTTGTAGTGCGATCCGGGCGAATATTTTCTATTCGCAAACACAATTATGCACATATATTTTCACAATTGTTTTATGATCGGATGGGGGAGGAGGTAGGGATCCCTGAAATTTTTTTGGATCATTCAGGATTTTAGGCAAATTGTGTGTCAATTTGTGTACGGATCAAGTTCAGATCAGTTTCTTTATGGTTGGGTCTATATTAGGCGAATTGTGTGTCAAATTTGTGCGCGGATTGAATTTAAGGATTGGTCCACATTGAGTCTTAGTGTGGGTCGAATTCTAGGCATGACGAGTTTTGGACGGGCGTCGGGGTACACAATTTGTACATGTATATTGGGGGCGGGGGATGTATTCTATATGGGTGAAAACGTTTCATTTTCAGAAAAATAACTCTCCATATGTACGGATTGGGGTACCACTATCGGGGCGAAGTTTTCTATTTAGTTGACATAATTACTCGCATATTTTCACAATGTTTTTTTTATGGTCGGTCGGAGGAGGGGTAGGTGGATTGAAATTGTTTTGAGCCATTTTAGATTTTAGGCGGATTATGTGTCAATTTGTGTACGGATCGAATTCAAATTAATTTCTTTATGGATTGGATCCCTATTAGATCTTAGTGTGGTTGGGTCTTAGGCATGGTTTATTTTGGACGGACTCGGGTGAACCCAATCCGTACATGTACATCGGGGGAGGGGAGGTACCCTAAATGGGAGAAAATGTTTCAAAATAATTCTCCACATATTTTTGCATAAACTTTTGTTGGTTGAATAGGGGTACCCTTACCAGGGTAAATTTTTTACACTTCACTAACATAATCTCTCACATATTTTCACAAACTTATTAAGGTCGGGTGGAGGGGGTAGATATCACCCTACTCCTGACAAAAACTTGGACCATTTTGCATTTTAGGTGAATTGTAGTGTCAAACTTGTGTACGGATCGAATTGAGAGTTTGGTTCATATTGAGTTTTAGTGTGTGTTAGGTTCTGGGCACAAATTTTGGACTGACATCGAGGGTACCTGACCCGGACCTGTACAATGGGATGGGGAGGGGGGGGGGGGGGGGGGGGGTACTCTATATTGGAGATAATGTTTCTTTTTCACGAAAACAATTCTCCACATGTTCGCGTAAACGTTTCACTCACATAATTTATTACTTATTTTCACAATATTTTTTATGGTTGGGTGGACCCTAGCCCCCCTCCCCCCGACAAAAACTTGGGAAGTTTTGAATTCTAGGCGGATTATGTGTCGAATTGGATTGAATTTAAATCAATTTCTGATAGAGATTAGGACGGGCGGGGTTATGTGCAACCCGTACGTATACAATAAATAATTTGTTGGGTCATGATGGGTTTGGGGTTGGGTCTTATTCAATTACAGACTTATATTATGCAATTTCAAATTTTGTATACGGAGAGAGGTGGTTGACAAACTATAAATTAATTTTAAATTAATCACCTTATAACTTTGAAGACTTGAATAAATAGTTTATAATAAATTATTACTATTAGCATATTACATTAATACTTTTTTAAATTTTATTTTACTGTAAATTATTGACTCTAATTAATGTTTTTTGGGAAAATTTACAAATTAGTCATACTTCTAAAAACTTCAAACACATTATTTATACATAAAAAATAACCAACAAATTAGTTAAAACATTTCTGTAAATTAATCATATTCTTTATTTTAGTAATTTTAATATATAATATTACTCCTTTTTTGTTGATAAAATATCATCCTTAATTACAAATCTAATCACCTCATTTAATTTGATAACCAAGGTTCTTTCAAAACCAAAACCAATCTTGAAGGTCAACTGTTACATGTAACCCAAATCAGCTATCATCGATATTTATATATCTCATGTCATTTATCATCCAAGCACCATAACTCTTGTACTACCAAGCATCACAAGTAGTAACTACTATCATGACATTGTCGATTGTGAACCTTGCAAGCAAGCACCACAAAATATTGAAATATTTAACAGATCAAGCATCAATAACAAAAACCAATTATCATTATCCAAGCACCACATATATTGTCTACTATTATTCAAGCATCATTATTCGTGAAACCAAGCATCACAACAAACAAAAAAACCAAACATCTTTACTAAAAACACCAATCATCAAATAATAGAAAATACAAAAGAAAAAAAGTACCAATACAAAAAAAAAAAAGCATCAATAATAGAACATAGCCAGGAGTTTATTGTGTATAATGATGCTTGTTGATGCTTGCTTATCTGCTGAATTTCGAAACTGGATTATGATTTCCAAAATTCGAAATCTGATGGATTAATAATGGTTGTGTATAATGATGTTTGTTGATGCTTGCTTCTTCCAAGAAAATTATATGCGTTAATCATGAAAAAGGGAGAAGAGAAAAAGGGTTTTCTGAAACCTATTTACGTTTGATTAGACATTCTGCAGTGAAGATTTGAAGAGAAATTGAATATTATTCCTACTAAAATTAGATTGTTAGATATACCAATTAGATGATGCTTATTTAGGCATTATCATGTTGAATTGAATTAGCTGATAAATAATAATTAAATTATAAGAAAAAATATGTATAATAGTGGGTAGTAAAGTATTGGGGAAGGTGTTATTATTAGTTAATTCACCAATGATTCTATATACTCCCTCCGTTCCTAATTTAAGTTCTTGTAGAATTAGATATGGATTTTAATATAATGTAATAAATTAATATGAATTTATTAAAACTAATAGTCAAAATAAAGTGGGGGAAGCTTACATGTACAATTTATATTTTTATAATGGGTTGTGGGGTTTAAATATTTTCAAATATAAGAACGGGAACTTGATTCAGGGACGGTCTAAAAAAGAATACGGCAACTTGAATTAGGCACGGAGGGAATATTTATTTTATATGTACTTTTTGAAAAACATAAATATGTTGTATCGAGACATATTTATATATGTTTCTCTAATACCCGTCTAGTTTCGATGGGTCATAAATTGCAAAAGTGGATATAATATCATATTATGTACTATTTCTTTTTTCATTATGCATTTAGCCTAATCCTTTATTGTTTCGTAATATTTTTCATTTTTTTCTCTAATACCCGCCGAGTCGAGACCCGTCGAGTTACTCGACGGGCCATAAACTAGTTATATTTAGTTGTTGCTTTATGTACTACAAATAAATCCATTTCAGCTCAAATGAGTTCAGTTTAGTTCAAATGGAAAAGAACATAGCCTTATTGCAACCAATCTACGAACATTATTATTTTATTGAAACGGCAAAGGGGTGACTCGAACCCCCAACCTATTGATTGAAGGTGAAGCGTCTTACCAACTGAGCTGCGCTTCGTTGTCTACTAACATTAATTAAACAGTTCACTGATGTCACATCTCTTTTCGCGATCTAGCTCGGATTTGATTCGCTTCCGGTAAGTAATTTTCCTATTTCTGATTTCATTTGGGTTCTGGGTTGGGTGTTTGTGCTTTGTATATTTGTCTTAATTGAATCCGGATTATAATTCCCCACTCTTGCCAATTCCGTCATGCTCTGTTCACGATTCGCTTAGATTCTAGTTTATGTATGTGTGTCAATCCCTGTGATGATTGGGATTTATTGTAGTGGAATTGGTTCTGGTATCGTGCTATGTTCCTTGTACTTGTATTCGTCGGTCTGTGTATGTTACCGTGTGTGTTGGTATGTGTGTTTATTGTGATTGTGGCCTGTTCGAGTTGTGGCTTGGCTCCTGTGTTGATCTTTGATATTCTCTTTGCCTGCTCCGTCCAGTTTGAGTACGTTTGACTGCTGACTCAACTCGATGTGATTTGGTGGTAATTAACAGTGCAAGTGTGTTATGCGTACTAGTTGTTCTTGCTCTGTCCTTCTTCCTTTCGCCACTGTTATTCTCCACGGTATGCCTGTGAATTCGATTGCCATTTCCTGATTGCGTATCTGATTACTTGTTGTTGGGTCCTTGTCCCGAATTGATATTAGTTGATTAGTGCCTATATTACCTGTTTTAAATTACCTTCATGTATAGGTCCTTTTGGCTGGAAACTGAACTTCAAATTGTGGGTGGAAGTAGCAATTCGAGTTTGCTTTCTTGTTTCAAAATTTCTTCAGGTTGTCGACTTTTGTTGTGCATATGTGACGATGACTATACTTTGTCATCTTGTTTTATTGTAGATTTCTTCTTCCCTTTCGACTTTGTTGTTCCACTATCACCTTGTTGCGGTGTTGCTCTGTTTGCTTGCATGTTTAGCTGATCGGTTGTGTCTCCTTTATGCATGCAAATTCAGTTTGCCTTGTAACAATGTAGTGTGTGGTCAATGTTTAAATTATTTAAATTAAGTGTATCTGTTTTGGCTTGTATATGTGTTGATTGTTGTAATGGAGGTATTGGTGTAGCTAGAGTATCGGTATTGCATTTGGTAGCTGTGTGGGTGTCTATGATTGTTTTCTTATGTTCGACTTGTTATGTGTATGTGTGTTGTATTCCAAGTTGCAGCTTGGTACTGTGTCGAGCTTGAGTGTGTTTTGTTAGCATCATATAATTATATGAAATTATATGCCTAATTGTCTCCATCTGCTCGTTTGTAGGGGTTTACGGCTGTCTTTTAATTCTTTTGCGTAAATGTTAAGTAGTGTCTCTTATTATCAGGATTTGCGGGTTGCTTAGCTTACGAGGTCATTCGAGGTGAGTGTTCTACCCAAAACTATTATATGTAAATATTTTTCCAGCTACAAGAAGTTATTTTAAAAACATATATAAGAGTGTGTGTGTGTATATATATATATATTATTGCATCTCAAAGTTTGTGAAAGTTTCATGAAAATCAAATCCTAAAAATTGCATCTAAGATTTTGGCTCATGCTTCCGCTCAAAGAAAATGATATTATTTAACTGATTATTGGCCTCGTTTACTAAATTTTGGCCTCGTTTGCTCGTTACTGATTGTTGGCCTCGTTTACTGAATTTGCCTCGTTTATTAGATTTACTCGAATTGCCTCGCCTTGTTTATGTGCAATTTGGTGGGGGTTCCCGATTAGGTATACTTGGGTAGTTGTGTTTGTCGAGTTGTCCATGAGGTGCCTCTGCTTACTATCCCAAGATGCGAGGCAGAAGTCGTCGAGGTCTTTGGGAGTAGTAGTGTACCGCCCATGTACCATGCACCATGGCAGGGTATTCGCCTTGTTCCTCGTTTGGCAGACTTGCAATCTGCCCGGAGTGATAAGGGCTTGGATTGGGGTTATCAGGATGACTGCACCAACGATTTATTGTTCCTCGTATATGCCTTGTTTATTGATTTTACTTGATTTCCTTAAAAAGAAAAACTGCTCCGTTGATTCGTTTACAAACAGAAACTACTTCGTATTTCTTACTGCAAAATCACTTAGCACTGAGATTTTTCTCACACATGATTACTTCTTTTAGATACTGTCACCCAGGATGCCTCGGAGACTTAGGTGTTCAGCAACAGAGATTGGGGGAGTGTTCTCTATGTACAATGGGATTGTCTGTATTAAGTTGGTCTTTTTGGAACATCTTTTGTTAAACTTTTTGGTTCCTTGTTAGTTCTGATTGCCTTGTGGCCTAATTTAAACATGTGTTTTAGCCGCTACTTTTGAAAATAGTCTGTTTTGTGAAATTATTCGAGTATTGCCTTTTCAAAGTTTTTAAAATATTTTTCTATTATCAATTTTAACGCCATCGTCTTTTAAAAAATTACTTTAAAATTTTTGGGGCGTTACACCCATTATGGATCTCTTACGTTCATAATATCTGCCCAGAAAATTGGGTTTTTATATTAACATAATGAGAACGGAACTGGGCCCTATGCAAAAAAATGCAAGTAGTTGAGTTCAGTGGGCCACTAGTCCACTATTGAATTTCGGATTATACCCGGTGCCTACTAACTCCAACAACTTATCTATGTGACTACGTGTACCTAAATTGTTGTACATGATTACATGCTATCTATTACTATTATAAAAGGGAAGAGGAACATGATAGTTAGCGGACCAACTTTTATTTTTCCTATTTTACCCCTCATCATAAGTACTTTTTTCCTTTCAACATTTTATATGGTTTAATCTTATTAAATATTGCACTATAATTGATGATTCTATTATTTAATAAAATATTTATAAGTTGGAAGTTCACACGTGGTACCCGCGTGCTAATTTTCTAGTAGTGTAGAAAAAATAGCCTCCACCGATGTTCCTCACTTGTTTAATCTTTTTTACCATTTATTGTAACTAGTATGATCCGTGGCAATGCCACGGTATAACTTACTTTTAATAATAAATAAAAAATGAAAGATAAAATAAATTAATTGATATGATAGTCAAACTTATGTGAACAACGTTAGTCGTGGTGGCGGTAGGTAGTCCTTCTTCATCCAAATTAGAGTCCTTACTTATGTCAACTATAGAAAATGTGACTCATCATGATCAATATTATACTATATCAGGGGTAGGATCCAGGTTTAACATGTTCGGACCTCACGGGTTGATTACACATACTATTTTGTATCAAGGCCTATTGTACCGACCTGTTAGTTAGTAACATATATGTGATGTTAAACAAAATATTTCATCAAACCGAAACAAAGTATAAAACACAGTCAACATGGGTTATTCCCAAAACCCCCCGATAATATGCGGTCACCCCCACCATACACTACAAAAGAATTATTATCTACAAACATAATTTTATATGTATGGTTGGGTTTTTCTCCAACTCCCTGGTACCCAACAGGCCAACACCCCTTCGGTGATCTGTTTCACCCAACTAAAGACACAAAAATTATTATTCTACAAACATTAGCCCCCCCCCCTCCCCCCACCACCCGCTGCGGCGAATCCTGTCTCATCATGGAGATCAAGAAGATAAAGAGGAGATCAAAGAAATTTTTTTCCCGCCTAGAGAGTATATGCCAGAGCCCCCTCCCCCCATTTAATCTCATGGAGATCAAAATATTAGAGAGAAGATCAATGAGTGTTTCCCCGACCTAGAGAGTATCTCTTGGACCCCCCAGGGCCCGTTATGGAGATTATGAAAGAAGAGAGAAGATCCAAGAGATTTCTCAACCTCAGAAGAATCATATCCCCCCAGATCCGTTATGGATCAAGAAAGTAGAGAGATCAAAGAAAACTTCCCTGGCTAGAGAGTATCCGTTCAAACAAACTCCCATAAATGATACAAAGAAAAGCATTATTTTTCTAATAATCGTTGATTAATCCTGTCGACGAATCATTATTCTAACAAACCAACTTGTTTCAATTATCTCATAGAAGATGTTTACCATTCAAATTGAGTCTATACGTATAGACTAAATGTATTGAAAATATGACGTTTTTAGAGTCTATAAGTTTACCCCTTCGTATTGAATTTTAAAGCTTTCAATTATACCATCAATACAATTGAAAATCGACGTATTAGCATAAAAAACTTACTACATATAAGGTTGAGTTATTTATTATATCTACATTTATCGTGTATGCATAACTTGATGTTTTGAATTAAACAAAAACTTTAATGCATTGTTTGTCGATCTTTTTGTCTCTTAATAAATTAAGAGGATACCATAACTTAATTGTTTCACTCACTTTCAAATCCACTAAACAATTATCCTTCTCTTTCTATTATCTTATTATACTCTCTTTACATTTTCAATATGTTAACAATTTTAAACGTAATCAATCAAATAGCACTAAACCTTTTCTTATTTTTATTTACATTTTCAATAAGAATCAATTATTTCAAACATAGAAGTTGTTGACCATTCGAATTGACTCTATAAATTAAAAATATCACATTCTTAGTTTTATAAGTAAACTCCTTTAGCGTGACTTTTCAAGTTTGAAATTATTTCATCCATATATTGAAAATAGACGTATTAAAATTAAAAACTCACTACATATAAAGGTGAATTATTTGTTAATTTAACCATAGCTACATTTACTATGTGTATGCATAACCCGATGTTCCGAATAAAAAATTCATAATATATTTGTCGATCTTTTTAGTCCCCCAACAAAATGGTACCAAAATTTAAATTGTTTAACTCACTTCCAACTCCACTGAACAATTATATTTACACTCCATTTAAGATAAGGCCGGGATAACAATCTTAAACTAATCAAACGACATTAAAACCATTCTAGTGACCCTTAAAAAGATAATTAAAACCCATCATTTCTTTCTTACACACCACAATCTTAAACTAATCAAACAACATTAAAACTGTAAGGCCCCGTCTGGTCCGGACGTCAGGGATTATGCCGAACTTCCAGATACATAGATATATAAAAGTAATAATTATTACAGACCCCGAATTTAATTTATAATTCGATAGTTATTACACACGTCTACAATAGCAGGAGCGGAGTAACAATGCCTAGTCTCAGTCAGTCTGTCTATCTACCCCGTCCTTTCTTCGTGCTCTAAACCTGGGAAATCAAGGTTAAACAGGAAGAGCGTAAGTCAACAGACTTAGTGAGGATAATCAAGCAAGTATAAGAAAATGCATGAATGCAACATGATAGCAAACCAACACAACATGCTGATCAAGAAATTTTAAACAGGGGGGAAACCGTTAACAGTCAGTCAGGATCATAGCACATGAAAGGTGCTAGATTTACAGTATTAAACAGTAACTGTCTTGGGCTGGACCGAACGGATCAGATTTCGATCAAATAACAAGTAGCGGCGTGACCGCACGGGAGTTGCTTTTATGACAGGAACGACCCATCACAACTCATAAAATAGGACCATTTGAATAGCCCGAACAGTCACTCAGGAGCCCGAACAGGTGGCGCTGCAGATCGCTTTACAACATTTGTCGACATCGTCGACAAAGACGGTTTCCCAAGTTTTTCCAAAATTAGTGTATGGTTGCTTTAAAAATCATTTTTCGTGCAACGCAGTTCATGTAGATCAACAGGACATAATCGGGATGAATTATCAAGAGATAACTGGAATAGAATAATGTCAGAATCAAGCTACAATCAGAATCCAGTTCAAAAGATTCAATACTAATAATACAGTCAGTAATCACAATTAGTAATCGGGTCAGTCGGTCGTTGTCGCGTAGCCGAAGTCAGTGTTAGACAGATAGATAAATAAGCAGGAACAGGTACTAGAATTTAAAGGCTGGAAGGGTAACAACTTTCCTAGGGCCAAATGACGAAAGCCTGATATCGGTCACCTTGAATGGACTGGTACGCTACGCAATCTTGTAACCCTGATACACGGACAATGCTACTTAACGCGAGAATAATTGTAAATTTCCCGCAAATTTCCCCCAAATAATCAAGTAGTAACAGTTAAACGACGACGCTTAAGCACAGAAATAAAATCATATGATGTGAC
>JAYMSP010003699.1:0-18787 GCA_036897095.1 Plantago elongata
CCCCTCCCATCGGTATCCGGTCAAAAAAATTAAAATTATTTTTTGCGAAAAATAATTTTTATAATTTTTCACCTGAAAGAATTTTCAAAAAACTGACCAATAACCTAAACCTATGGTTATTTTCGGTTATACGACCTAATCATAATCGATGATAACATTTTGCAGTTACGGTTATAGTTACGATTATTAATAACTGATTATGGTTATGATTATAGTTATAATCTAAATCGGAATAGTGGTTATGTTTGTGGTTATTAAAATCATTCATAAATTTAAGTGGAACAACTCTAACTCTAATCACGATTATGCGGAGCTAGTTAAAAACATCATAATTTAACTTGACACACTAGTTGCCTAACTGGTGGAGTTTCATTTTAGTAGATATTCCGTATTCATTAGACTGGTTTCAAATTAAATGTTATTATATGAATTCAAGCTACAAATCTCAAAATCTCACGTGTTTGAGTTATTGAGTAAAGGACTTGAGAATGGGGTTGGGTAGCTTGGGCAAAGTTATAACAATTATTCTATAGTAAATAGTAACATTATAATTCCTTTAAAGAAAAGAAAAGAAGAAGCTATGATAAGCCACTAAAATACACTTCAACAAATGAATCTGATAAATCTTAATCTGAGTATTGATCAATAGAGTAATTTAAACTTTTAAAGTAGGGAGAAAAGAAGTAAAAAATTGTTGCTTTGTTATTGTAAGTAAATCTCATCGGCTATCTATAATCCCAACCAACCATTTTATGTACGTTAACCAATCAAAATTGGGATGAAACACAATCTCCACATTTAAATGATGCAACTTCTCATGAAAAGAAAAGAAACTCGCTAGAAGTATTAAAAGATTGAATTTTCGGTTTGGTAGATGAGGCAACCCATTGTTTTATTACATTCCACGAGTGTCATTCGCAAACTTTATTTTCCAACAATTCTCTTTTAATATACAATTTTCATAAATTTTATATTTTAGTGGAACATAATCGTGTTTTAAGTCGATTGATCTTTCATATAATATTCAACACATCATATGCATTAAGAACTCTTTCAGTTTATGGATCTGTTTAACAAATACTAGCTGAAAAAGTAGTTGGTAGCTGGAAAGCTAGCTAGTAAATAAAAAATTAATTGGTACCTTTTTTTTTTAACAACAATATAATTTGATTAACTTCTCAAACCATTTAGCATTTCAGCTAGTTTGTTTAGAAAGTTACGCATTCACGTAATAATTTATTTATTAAAAAGGCTCATGCAACTGAAGAACTAGTGGTAAACAGTACTTACAACGACTTTTAACAATAACATACGAGTGAGCGGTGATTGACGGGAGATACACATGTAATGGAAAGTGCATAAAGTGCTACTCACCCTATAGCCAACATGGCAAGAAAGCAAAAACGCGTTTCTTACATCTCACAAAGATTTTGACTTAAAAAATGAAATTGCCAAAACTGTCCTTCCTCCCTCTCCTTCCTCTTTCTCCTCTGTCACCGCAGGAAACACCACAGCAGGCAGGCGACGAACTATCGATCGATCCCTGCGGAGAAATCCCAAACTCCACTCTCTCTCTCTACAATCTCATCGTCTTCTCAACGATCTCCTGCTCTACTGGTACTCTCTATTTCCATCTCACTTCGATTCGGCCAATTCATTAATAATAGATCGTAATTCTAATCACTCCACTTCTTAGCTCACCGTTGATCATTTTCAGCTTTTTACACGTTTTTTTGCATGTACTGTCGTTCAGTCTCGATTGAATGAAATGCTTCTCGTATAGATCTCGGATTTCAATTTCGAATTTAGCTGCAATTGATTTAGATCTGGCTGTTGGTTGTTTGTGGTTGAGTTTGTGTGGGAGGAGAATGTAGTTGTGTGAAATGGTGTAATCCATTGGATTTTAGGTAGTTAATTTGATTAGAATTGGGAGGGTGATGCAATATTTTAAGTGATCGGATCCTTAGAAGAAAAGTTAGTTAGAATTCTATCTCTGGAGATTGTTTTTTGATTGCTTTGTGCGTGTTTGGATTTGGATTGTATACTAGAGGTATACTAGAGGTGACGTATGTATTTCAGTTGCTGTGAATTGGGTGATTTAGATGCAAATATGCAATGAGTAAATGTGACCTTGCTTACTGACATTGCCACACCTGAATTAGCTGGTTATGTAGTATGTCTTTCAGCTGCTGTGAAATGGATTATTTAGAATCAACTAAAAAATCCGACTGTGCTTACTGGGATAGCCAAATGTTGATTAGCTGGTTTATGTATGTTCTCTCATATGTGTAGCTAGCTGTCCATTTTTTAGTTGACAAAACTCTCTAAGAGTTTATTTGAAGTTTTTCTAAAGAACTCAGAATATTGATTTGGAGAAGGGCAGCAGGCATAATAGCAATCTTTTTCTTCTTCTTGGATTGTATATTAGTATTATCCTAGTGTTATGTTCGTGGCAGAAAGTGTTTTGATGGATTCACCTATTTCTTTTTCTTATTACTTCTAGAATATTTTCTGGTTTTGACCTCTTCTAATGCTTCACACCTTGTATTTGTTGTTTGAGTTGACTGATACTGGGCCTTTTATAGTGACCAACAATGCCCATTTGTTTTATATATTCTACCCTGGGCGATAGAAATTATCCTATGCATACACTATCTTTCCAGAAGCCAAGTGAATTAGTCACCACTGGCTTTGTTTTTTGATGAAATGTCATATGCAGGTTTTTGATTGATAAGGATATGCTAATGTCATCTGTGGATTTGCCACACTATTTGTGCTATAAGCAAAAGCCCCAACTTCCTTGGAGGCCTGCAGTTTGTATGAAAATTGAAAAATGAACATAGAATTTGATTATCTTCAGTGTCTTTGGTTAAAAGTAAAACCAAATGTCTAAATAATTTCTAGAAGCTAGGTTCATAAACAACAGTTCAATTAAACAGCGCTCATTTTTATATTGTTTGCTTGCTGCATGTATTCGCTCTTCTGAATTCTAATGGAATCAAGTTTAGGTACTAACCTCTGTTAAACCCTGAAGGTATCATTTACCCAGCTGGACGGACTTCCTTATGCGGGCACATACACATTAGGTTTATGAAAGTTTAGTTGGGATATCACAATGAGCCAGCAGAACGAAATGAATGGCTCGGTTGAGAAGCCAAATTGTTCATTTAAGCCTTCTGGTGGTGCCTTGGCCTGTATAGTGAATTCTGAAATTGGTGCAGTTTTGGCTGTAATGAGGAGAAATGTCAGGTGGGGAGTTCATTATGCAGCTGATGATGAGCAGGTAGAGCATCCTCTCATACTAGCATTCAAAGAACTCCGAAAACAGATCTTTTTATGGCAACACAAATGGCATAGCATTGATCCAGTAGCGTACCTCCAGCCATTTCTGGATGTGATTAAATCTGATGAAACTGGTGCACCTATCACTGGAGTTGCCCTATCATCTGTTTACAAAATTTTAAATCTTGAGGTGCTTGATTCGAAAAGTCTGAATGTTGATAATGCTCTGCATCTAATTGTTGATGCTGTGACTAGCTGTCGTTTTGAGGTGACTGATCCTGCCTCTGAGGAAGTTGTACTGATGAAGATTCTTCAAGTTCTTTTGGCTTGCATGAAAAACAAAGCATCAGTTAGCTTAAACAACCAGCATGTATGTAGCATCGTAAATACTTGTTTCCGAATAGTTCACCAGGCAAGTTCCAAAAGTGAACTGCTGCAAAGAATATCCCGCAACACAATGCATGAGCTCGTGAGGTGTATTTTTTCACATCTTCCTGAGGTGGATGATAAATTGCATGAATTGGAAGATGGAAGCAAGTCATCTCCAATTACAGAGGTAAGATGAAGCTTTCATGTTTTCTCTACTGTTTATCACCTTCCAAAACTGCAATGTCCTTCTACATCTGCAATATTTGTTTATGTAATGCTATAATCTCCAATGCGAATCTCCGTGAAATAATTTTCTTTAGCTTTTTTACTCTATTAAAATATAATAGTAGTGTGGATTGAGTCATAACAGATATAAATCTAAGTTGGTGGATTTTGATAGATCTGCAAGCTCTGTTTGTACATCAGTAGTTTCACATAGCTTAAACCTGTCTACTTGATTGTTGAGTAATTTTCCATCATTGTTGACTTCAGGATGTCATGCCTGAACAAGATCACACTGTTGAGGATGATCAACTTTCCAATGGTCATGTTGCCACAGAATCAGATAACCAAATAATTAACCCTGTAAATGAGAAAGATAGCACCATTACTTCTGATCCAATGATGGATCCTTATGGGGTCCCTGCGATGGTGGAGATTTTTCACTTTTTGTGTTCTCTTCTGAATGTGATGGATGATATTGAAGTTGGTCCGAGGTCTAACCCAATAGCTTATCATGAAGATGTTCCTCTTTTTGCTTTGGGTTTACTCAATGCAGCGATTGAGTTGGGAGGGGCTTCTTTTGGAAGTCATCCTAAATTATTAGCCTTGATACAGGAGGAACTGTTTTATAACCTGATGCAGTTTGGTTTGTCGATGAGTCCATTAATTCTTTCAACAGTGTGCAGCATTGTTCTCAACCTCTATCATCACCTTCGCACTATGTTAAAACTACAACTTGAAGCTTTTATTTCCAGTGTGTTGTTGAGGATATCAGAAAGCAAATTTGGAGCTTCTTATCAACAGCAGGAGGTTGCTATGGAGGCACTTGTTGACTTCTGTAGGCAGCCTATGTTTGTCACTGAGTTGTATGCCAATTATGATTGTGACATGTCCTGTAGCAACGTATTTGAAGGCCTTGCTAATCTGTTATCTAAGAGTGCCTTTCCAGTGAATAATCCCTTATCTGCAATGAACACACTTGCATTGGATGGTCTGATAGCTTTGGTTCAGGGAATGGCTGAGAGAATAGGTCATGATACATCAGGTTCATCAGAAGAACCTGTGGAAATGGAGGAATATAAGCCATTCTGGACATTGAAATGTAATGATTATGGTGAACCTCTTCAGTGGGTTCCATTTGTTCGTAATATGAAGCAAATTAAGAAGAAGCTGATGATTGGCGTTGATCACTTTAATAGGGATCCCAAGAAAGGTTTGGAATTTCTTCAGGGATTACATTTGTTGCCTGGCAAATTGGATCCGAGAAGTGTAGCATACTTCTTTAGATACATAATTGGATTGGATAAAAATCTTATTGGGGATTTTCTAGGTAGTCATGATGAGTTTTGTATACAAGTGCTCCATGAATTTGCTAGGACATTTGATTTTCGGAAGATGAATTTAGATATTGCTTTGCGGATATTCTTGGATACTTTCAGATTGCCTGGCGAATCCCAGAAGATACAGAGAGTACTTGAAGCATTTGCAGAGAGCTATTATGAGCAATCACCTAATATTTTGGTCAACAAAGATGCGGCCCTCCTGTTGTCATATTCTTTAATAATGCTCAACACGGATCAACACAATGCGCAGGTCAAGAAGAAGATGAGTGAAGAGGACTTTATTCGCAACAACAGGAAAATCAATGGGGGAAATGACCTACCTCGAGAGTTCTTGTCTGAACTCTACCAGTCCATCTATGATAATGAAATCCGTATGGTCCCAGATCAAGGTGCTGGTGTTGGGGCTCTGACACGCAGTCACTGGATTGGTTTGACTCACAAAGCTAAGCAGACTTCTCAATATATTGTCTCTGAATCTGGATCCCACCTTGATTATGACATGTTTGCAATTTTGTCTGGTCCTACTATTGCTGCTATATCTGTGGTACTTGATCATGCTGAGCAGGAGAATGTTATACAGTCATCCATAGATGGTTTTTTGGCGATTGCTAAACTCTCTGCCAGTTATAATTTTGGTGAAGTGTTGGACGATTTGGTTATATCGCTCTGCAAATTCACAACCTTGTTGCAACCATCTTTTAGTGAAAAATCTATCCTCTATTTTGCGGATGATGTTAAGGCTAAAATGGCAACTGTGGCAGTTTTCACAATAGCAAACCGTTATGGTGATCACATTCGCTCAGGCTGGAGAAATATTCTTGACTGCATCTTGAGTCTGCACCGGACAGGTCTCCTACCCGCTCGTCTTGCCAGCGATGCCACTGATGACCTGGAACCCTCTTCCAACCATGATCAAGTTAAAACAGTAGCTACTCCTTCACCACCATCTCCAGTTCCAGCACCTGTTCCTGCTCGGAAATCATCAGGTATCATGGGCCGATTCAGCCTACTCTTATCTTATGATGCTGAAGAACCTCCTCCCCAGCCCTCAGAAGAGCAGCTGGCGGCTCGTCAACGTACTCTTCAGACGATACAAAATTGTCATATTGATAGCATTTTTGCTGAGAGCAAGTTTCTGCAAGCAGAGTCATTATCTCATCTTGTCCGTGCTCTTGTTACGGCTGCGGGGCGTACTTCCAAAGGGAATAACTTTCAGGAGGACGATAGCTCGGCTGTCTTTTGCCTGGAACTGCTAATAGCAATCACTCTAAATAATAGGGATAGAATTATGCTCCTGTGGCAGAATGTTTATGAGTACATTGCCTCTGTTGTTCAGTCAACCGCAATGCCTTGCACCCTCGTGGAGAAGGCTGTCTTTGGACTTCTTCGTATATGTCAGCGGTTGCTTCCTTACAAGGAAAATCTTACTGATGAGCTTCTCAAGTCCTTGCAACTGATTTTGAAACTTGATGCTCGCGTTGCTGATGCTTACTGTGAACAGATCACTCAAGAAGTAATGCATCTTGTAAAAGGAAATGCGATGCAGATTCGATCGCACATGGGTTGGCGGACAATCATATCTTTGCTTTCAATCACAGCACGGCACCCGGAAGCTTCTGAGGCGGGTTTTGAGACTCTGTCGTATATCATGTCTGATGGGGTCCACCTTCTACCTGCTAATTATGTGCTGTGCTTGAATGCTGCCCGGCAGTTTGCCGAATCGCGAGTAGGTAACACCGATCGATCTGTGAAATCTCTGGATTTAATGGCTGGTTCAGTTGTTTGCTTGCAGAGATGGTTTTGTCAAACGAAGGAAGCGGCGGGTGAGGAGGCAGTTACAAAAATGTCTCAGGATATCCTCGAAATGTGGCTGAGGCTTGTACAAGGGTTACGAAAAGTGTGTGTAGATCAGAGGGAAGAGGTCAGGAATCATGGTATTATGTTGTTACAGCGGTGCTTGACCGGTGTTGAAGGCATTCATGTACCGACGGACTTGTGGGTCCAGTGCTTCGACCCCGTGATCTTCACATTGCTGGATGAATTATCCGAAATGGCCCAAAGTTCCCCAAAAGAATATCGGAGTGTGGAAGGATCAATTGTTTTATCTCTGAAACTCTTATCAAAAGTGTTCTTACAGTCGCTGCTCGATCTTGTTCAATCATCATCATTCTGTCAACTGTGGTTGAGGGTGCTTGGTTGCATGGAGAGATGCATGAAGATGAAATTTAGAGGAAAACGAAGCGAGAAAATTCATGAATTAGTTCCTGAGATTCTCAAGAACACCTTGCTAGTGATGAAGACAAAGGGGATTCTCACCCCAAGTGATCCTGTGGGAGGAGACAGCTTTTGGCAGCTAACTTGGTTGCACGTCAAGAACATCTCCCCGTCTTTACAGTCAGAAGTTTTTCCGAGCGAGGAATTAGAGAATCATGGTAAAGGCGGGTGCAGCCCTCTCCCGGATGGAAATGTTCTTGTTCCATCAAATGAGACAACCGCATAAGCATTTCGTTCAGCCGTAATTGTAGATGCTGTTATACATCAACAGGTGTATCCATTGAGACCTGGGAATTGAGTCGTGAGCTGGTCTAACTATGAAAATTGTTGGGATAGTATTTGCTTATAGTTGGGGATGGGAGGGGAAATTCTTTTCCAGTGAATTTTGTTGCAGTTTTATGAGAACATTATATATATGATTGATATATCCTTCTGTATTATAACACCAGCATTGAGTTTAAATATAGGATTTTTCATTTTTTTGCATTAAACATGTTTGCCACGTAACAGCAAGACATTGAACATTACTCCATTTTTCTTGAAACTAATTTAAGTTGATGTTTTTTCATTTGATGACTTGGTCCTTTGTGTGGAATACATAAAACAAGTTGGTTGATGTTGAGCTCTAGTTGGTTGATAATGATGGATTACGATGTTTTGGATTCTTAAAATACAAAATTTCTCCCTTTTTCAAAATCAAATCAAAATGGTAAAGATGAGTCGAACTCCAAACTTATTAGTTGAAGATGAAACGTCTTATCAAGTAAGTCGCATTTCGTTGTCATTTTTCAATACAGATTAACAAAACTTTTCATCCATTATTCATAGTGATATCTATGCAGACTGATACACTACTTTATATACATTATACGATGTTGTATGATCAATTGAGTTAATACTTTTCTCAAAGTAATACTGAAAAAATAAACTAAATTACTTCAAAAATTACAAATCAAAAGGCTATATCATTTACGTGTACTTGTATGCAACCGTACAAGTAAATGCAGTTCACATTGCTAGCTAGTGCTGATAAATGAGTCAATAAAATATAAACATTTTAAATTAACAAATTAAATTTAAAATATAAATATATTCACAAATTCATTATAATTTGAGACACAAAATGAATTCAATGACCACTCAAAAGTTAAGAATTATGGTATGGAACTCAAAATCACACCCAAAAAAGAAAAGAAAAGAAAAGAACAAGTAGAAGTTGGATTTGAAATTACTAAATTTTTTTTTTTAGAATTTAAACTCAACAATGGCATGATATAAATAGTTGATGAAAAATCGCATTTTGACCAACATCCCCAAAGAAGCCTCGCCATTTGTTACCAACCAACAGACGAAAATCGAAATCCCAAGCACCAATTTGCATTTTCCATTCCTCCGAAGAAAAAGTAAAATTAGGCAATCGGATCTCCGACACAGGTACATATTTCTTTATCAATTTCCAAATTGATCGTCAATTTCTCATACGCTATAGCAGAATCAAACGATCGATCGGATTTTGATTCATCTCGTTGTTTCTCTCAGTTTACGATGAGTGAGGTATTCGAAGGCTACGAACGCAAATACTGCGAGCTCTCCGACAGTTTATCCAAGAAATTGTCCTCCGCTAGCCTTCTCGATGGAGGTTATTGTTTCCTACGCCCTAATTGTGATTCTTTTCGTTTATTTAAATAGCTGAATTCGATTATTAGGTGATTTTGTGTTATGTTAGCTGTTAAATGTTAGCATCTGTAGCTGAAATCATCTGATCATTGCTTATTTTTGTGCCGTGAGTGATTTATTTTACGATGGAATTACGGTTTGGCATGCGTTTGCGGAGACAGTTGTTTTTACCTATTAGCTTGTTAGAGCTTAGAGGTATGTGTCTTTAGGTTCGAATTGACTCGACGGTTGGGTTTTACTTCGTTTGAGCTGGGAGGTGGCTGGGTTGGTTTAGGCGAATACTCTTATTTGGAATTGTAAGAATGGTCAAGAATTGTTAACTCGTATTTTGGATAATTCACCCAGTCTAGGTAACTAGTTAAAATTTGTCAGGTTCGATTGGAATTTAACATCTGGATCAATTGAGAAATTGCTTGCAAATTAGTAACTACTGTGTGGGGATAGATAGTCTGATTGAGTTCATTTTGCATCCTCAATCACTTTCCGTGTGGTAGATCGTGATGTTATTCTAGGTTAAATGCTTGTCTGTTTCTTTTGTTTCGAATTAACTTACTTCTTCTTGATTATTTGTGTTGTGCTACTTCTCAATTGAGATATTTGCGTTTTTGCAGAGCAAAAGAAGCAAAAGATTATTGAAGTAGAAGCTGGGTTAAATGAGGCGGAGGCCTTGGTAGACATCAACCACTACCTGCACTTTTGCTGTCTTTTGATTTAGATTTGTGATTGCTTTTCTTGATGCTCTGATAAAATTTTCAGATACGAAAGATGGACCTTGAGGCCCGTGCCTTGCAGCCAAATGTCAAGGCAGTACTTCTTGCGAAGTTGAGAGAATATAAATCTGATCTGAACAACTTGAAGAGTGCAGTTAAGAGAACCGTCCAAACAAACTTAAACCAGGCTGCACGTGATGAACTGCTGGAGGCCGGAATGGCAGATACTTATAATGTGTGTTTATATCCTCTACATGACAATATTGCAGTTCATTTTGTGCATAAGTGCATCAAAAGTTGCTAATAGTGGTGTAACAGTGATTAGAAATGACCCCTTAGTGATAAAAGGTGCAGACTAGTTTAGTGACACAAATTGCCGCTAAATATGGTATAGACTGAAGTGGTTTTTCTGTAATGTTTTTCCTAAGACTTGCATACTCACCACATATTTTGATAAGCTCAATCTTGTTAAAAGGCATTATGAACTTATTTTATGAGTCATGCATGAAAAATATTTGTGACTTTATGTTTTTGAGTTTTTTCACCTGATTGTAGCTCATACTCAGAGAACTCTAGTCTCGCTAAAGTTAAATTGTGAGCATCAGTTTATTCAAATGGATGTTCCATTAGACTGCTTATGTTTTTGCGGTTTTAATGGCAACAGGCATCAGCCAACCAAAGAGACAGACTGATGATGTCAACCGAAAGATTGAACAGTTCAAGCAACAGGATCAGAGACAGTAGAAAGGTTATGCTTGAGACTGAAGAGCTTGGTGTGTCACTTCTTCAGGATCTACATCAACAAAGACAGTCTCTTATGCATGCTGATAACACGGTATTTCAACAAAGCTTATGAGTAATCTTCAGTTTTTGACAAGGAATTGTTTTCTCCTCTCTTCGTGTTATGTATATTTCTATCATTTAGGTTGTTTTCATTGTATATTGTTTGATCATGTGTTGGAGACCTGATAATGTTTCCTCTTGCAGCTACATGGTGTGGATGACAACGTAAGCAGGAGCAAGAGAGTCATAACTAACATTTCAAGGAGGATGGACCGGAACAAGTGTATGATTGGTTCCATAATCACGGTGTTGGTGCTTGCTATCATGGGTATATTGTATTACAAACTTAGCAAGTGATTTGAGGGAAAAACCTGTTCATGACGAGTGATGTGTGTACGTTTCTTGTTTGCTATTAATATTCATTTTACTATTGTTGTGAGAGTTGAAACACCCAGGCTTGCTACATTTCTGCTCCTGCTATCAAACAAACTGTAAATTGGGAAAATTGTTGTGATTCCACTATTTCATGCATGTATAAGGTGATCATTAATGTTGTGATGTTTTACTAGCATTTGGTGTTAATTGTTGTGGTGTTACTCCGGATGTACCGAATAATGATAAACTTTTTTGTTGTTCTAAACTCCAAAAGGTATACTAGTAAGATAACCTAGACTAAAATCTAGATTCACTGGACAAAAATTAGTCGCAGTCGACGCAAAACTCTCATGAAATGGCCGAACCAGTTCAATTTGACAGTCCGCCTTTGGCAAGCCTTACCTCCGCAACATAGTCATGCACATGTGAACCTTTATTGGCGACTCAACATTTGCTCGCAACTGTTGGGCAAATTTATGGGCCATAGGAATAACTTCCATGACTCCATCCACTGATTAATGAGACATGAAATGTTGATGAGATGACTCAGAAGCTTAGGTTGGCCGGTTATGTACCGGATAGTCAGATACAAGCTCACAGGTGCTTGTTGCGTGGTGGGGATGGTGATTTGTTCATATGGATGCAAAGGATGAAAAGGAGCGAGCATAGTTGTCACAGTGAGACGTTGGTGTGGTTTGATAAGCACAAAAGCTTCCAGTGCGACTCCACTCTATACTTGAAGAATTTGAGGATATGTCAAGATTGCCATTCTGCAATGAAGATAGTGTCAGCAGATAAATTGTTATTAGAGATGGTATCATTTTCATTCTTACAGATTTAGTTTCGATTTATATATAGTATTAGTACAATAACTTACTTCAATCGTAATATGTGGGGATGTAGCTCAAATGGTAGAGCGCTCGCTTTGCAAGCGAGAGGCACGGGGTTCGATCCCCCGCATCTCCAATATCCATAAAAGTTTTACTATTTTTATGGAAACTTTTTTGATTTATCTTTTTTTACTTATTAATCTCTTCATATCACTAGTTCACTGCACTAACAACATTGCCATTCACATGAGACCAAAGTCACCAACAATTGCAAGATCCTAAACATTTTTTCTATTTTTTGGTAACTTTTTTGAGTTATCTTTTTTTTACTTATTCATATCACCAGTTCACTGCACTAACAACATTGCCATTCACATGAGACCAAAGTCACAAACAATTGGCTCATCACATTTGCACAAGTAAAAAAGAAGCATTCCATTTTTTTACGGATAAGTCGCGAAAGCCAGAAAACTACAGGAATCGAGGATTACAGGAGTCAGTGTTGGGAGGATAATCAAAACATACATCATTTACAAGCAATCTGTACCAGATATTCTGCATCTTTCGTCTTATTTTTCAAGCTTCACCAGTCACTAATATTTAATACAGAGAAGCTTCATGTCATTTCTTGAGCTGAAGCTAATACCTTCGGTCTTTCCTTCTTGAATTCACCATAGTCTGCTATCAAGCTGGTATTGACTTTGTCTCTCATGTTCTCCACCAATTTCTTAAGAACCTAATAGTTGAGTAAAAGGTTTAGTTGCTTATATGAGATTCAACAAAGTTAAAACTTAAAAAGAAACAAGGGCAGGTGTTTACCGAGTCTGCAACTTCACGACGAACATTTTCAGGTACCAAAGCAAGCATCGGAGGGAGATCAAAACTTATGCTCATTTGCAGTTGACCTTTCAACCTGGTTCGCGGTCCTTGTCTAGAGGGGTACAAAGACCCTTTAACGCCAAGAGAAAAGTGAGATGGCTTCAGCATCTCATCCAAACCTTGAAGCTCCCATTTAACCTGAATCACAATTGCTTCCGGGTAGTCTTACAAAGTGAGCTAACAAATTGTCATAGGTAAGAGAGCGCATCAAGTTATGCATATTACTCACAATGTTAAGCTCAAGAACCTTTGAAGCGTCTTTAGGAACTCCTGCTGGGTAACCCATCCCACTAGATTTACAGACTAACTTCATGTTGATTACTGGAGAAACGGTCAGAAATAAGAATTCTATAGGTAGCATGTGAACTCTCCACTCTTCCTGCATGCGTTTCATGTTGAGTAAATACAATATAGAGTTACATAGACACACAAAATGTAAATTTACTAGGATTCATCCTCCAACTTGCTATGGGGAAACCATGGACAAAGTTCCTCAAAGTTCCTTTTTCAAGTCTCTTGCCACCACAGAAAATAAGGATCTTCTTGGAACTTCATGTTCTCAGGTTGATTCAAATTGTAACAGAATTCACACTGTCAAGTTAAACTTCTTCCAATGTGATTAGTACACTACTAGATGAGGCAAAATCTGCTCTTACAACTCCTTCACCATTAAGAGGCTTGCACACAACAGAACTAATTTGATACTCTACTGACAATTCCCCTAATATATTGCTTACATAAGTACAATACGAACATAATTTGATAGCTGCCCACTTATTTTCTTAACTAAACTTGACAAACCAAAGATGAAAATCACAACCCAAACCATTCCTAATCGAATTAGTCAGTCTATCACTTTGCTACAAATTAGCAAAAAGTACATTTGCCTATACATTTCTCACAGGAACTAACTAATAAATGAAAACAACAACAGTGAAATCAAGAGAATCAAGAATGAAACTTTACATCATTCAGCTGCTGGCTCCTCCTTTTGTCAGGAAAGATAGCCTTGAAGACCCTTGGTTTATTTTCCAAGTATTCATCAAATGAAGCCTGTCAATCCAAAAATCCAATCTTGTTAACCAATTACACAAAATCCCATCACCTAAAACCTTCATACACAAGAGATACATACATGAATACCAGCTTAATTAAAATCAGAAAAAGTACCCCGGGTATTTCATAGAGAGGGATATCAGTAGAGATTCTGGTAGTGTAAGTAGATGGTCTGGTCATCATCATCCGAGTCTGACCTACTTTCAATTTCATCACCATAACTGGCCTTTTCACCACTCTCAAAGTATTGCATTGCCATTGTAAACTACTCTGGTTTTGTGGGTTTCTCCTGAAATGAACTGCTCCGTCTGGTAAAAGGGTTTTCCGGCAAGGTGGCGCAGCCGCAAACTCAGTCATAGTTAAGGGGTTGTGAAGAGGTGAAAGAATTCAAGAATTGCAGGAAATGGGTATGGTGTTAACATGACTCACTCACATGAGGATGACAACCAGTCAACCACATCTGCTTTTGGCGGTTTAGTTATCTGATGTGTTGGGTTTTCAGTGGTTAAGGGAGTGACCTGTCCAATTTCAGATCATTTTGAGTGGATTGCTCCTGATTCTTGAACCAACAGGGTATTCATACTGTATTTAGTAACGGACTCGGGTTTGAGCTCTTCGAATTCGACTTCTTATCGACTTGGGTTTGCATCGACTCGTTTGATACTCGATAGACTTCTTAAGACTAGATTTATAATATGATCTAGTAGTACTATTTATATCTAAATGGTTCGATCTGGAACTCGAGGTCGATGGACTCGATCGAGTAATGACATTGTTATAGAACTCAAATTCGACTTGACTTGGACTCATTTGATTCAAACAAGTCGATTTCGGACTCATCTATAGGGCATTGAGTTCACCTTGCATATTCAGTTATTCACTGATGTTAGACTCGTTAATGAGTCTGAGTCGAGCTCCGGAATTTGTCAAGCAATATGAACATGTACAAGCAATAATCAGAACAACATAGAGCTTTGGTATATAAGATGAAGGTAGATGCTTATACATATAATGCAACAGTACTGAATATCATAATATTCTAGAGAGATCTAACAAGAAGATTGTAAAATCTTATATATCCAAGTATATTGTTTAATCAAAACCTTATTGCATAGTTAATTTACTAAGCTGAATATGGGATCCTGACAGCCAACCTCTGGGCCAACCACGATCGTTGCGGATCTGGATCGACGAAACCATGGGCAAGAAACTGCTCGGCTTCTTCATCTACAAGCTCTCTGGCCCATGTTACTCGCTTGGCCGGGTTACTACCTTGTCCATGGCACCTGTGATATATTCAACCTTTGAGAAATAGCAGAAATATAGACCAAGAGATAGGTTGAAAATGTTCTCAAGTGCTTACCTGTACTCGTAAAAGCAAGCTGTTCTTTCGTTTTCAACCTTCCCCCAGTTATCCCAGCCGGCTTGTTTAATGCAATGATCCATGTATGTGTATGCCAAGACCACTCTCCCGAAAGGTCCCCATGGTCGTCCAAGATACGCATACTGTTTTTCTCCATTACCAGTTATCGTACATCTACATCAGAAAAGTAAATGAGAAGTTACAACTCACAAATCAGGCATGTGCAGACATACTTGAAATTTACTGATATCTCCACATAAAGATTACGTATAAACTATCTATACCTCTTCAGCTGTCACTGTTATGGCTACCTTCCTGGAAACTATTATATACACCACTCTTTACTTGTCAGAGTTTCTACGGGATAATTAAATTAAACCGGACTCTAGGGGGCATCTATGTAACTACTTCAAAAAAAATAAAAAATAGGGGGCATCTCTGTAACTCGGTCCACCACAAAGAGGAGCGTTGAAAGGTTAACCAGAGAGGACTAGCAGCAGAAGTATGCTCCACCGATAAATGACTAATTGAATGAAAGAATGGATTCCAAACAGGTTTCAACTGTAATAAATCAAAAACATTGGTCCTTCATACATCTATGCACTCTACAGAGTAGATTGATTTCTAGTACTCATCTATAGTCTGGAAAAATTATTTGGGATAGAGATGTCAAAATCCAGTTGCAAACAAACCTCAAGAATACATATCCAGTTGTCTCTTGGGAAGATTTTCTGCTTTGAGCGGTTATATAACCATTAGACTTGCAGTGGATATGACAATGTTCCAGAAGAGCAGTGCTGTTACCAAAAATGAAGTCCACACTCCCTTCAATGTAGCAATCCCTTAAATATTGCTTCCCATAATGCAGATATAATGTATCCTGCACGAACATCAGTATCAGAGGAATGCAAAGAACAAAAGAATGGCCGAAAACTATATAGTATCATCATACACACCAATGAGACGGGAGACATAAGGTGGTGCAGTGGAATGGAGTTGGGGTGGTGCGGAGGAGGTGCAGAGTTCGAATCTTGGTGGATTAGGAGTAAAGAGGTATTGGTATATGAGAAAGTAGTTGTAATCTTAGCCGTTTCAAAAAAAAATACACACCGATGAGACATCTTGCTATCCTCATTTCTACTTTTTCTTCCTCAAATAGCTAAAAATAAATCACTAACTTGTTGCCTTAAAGAAAGTAGCACATCCATTGAACCGAGATAAAAAGGAGAAATAAATCCTATATGCATGAGACTAGAGCATGTTTTACAACAATTCTCAATATGGAATCAAGAGGTCAGTTTTATCGTCCCAGGCTGATGGTATATATTAGCCTTTCAATTCTATTCATCAATACGTCGCATTCGAGATTGAAAATGGGTGATTACTTTCTTTGAAAATAGCTACCACAAAATGGAAACCAGAAAGCTTTCCAACTCTAGATTAATAGTAGGAAAACTAAACATTGAACTGGAATACTGGATCACAATCACACACCTGCCAACCAAGAAACCGGCAATTGTAAAATGCACATTTATCTGCTGTCACTCTAATTGCAACAGCCTGGCCTGAACCCTGGTAAAAAACATCACAAAGGCATCATCAAGTTAGTAACTTAGCATACTTCCCATATAAATACCTATACTTGATTTACCCACTCTCTCACTCAGTAACAAGATTCAAACATTTCAAGAGGCAATGATCATAGCTACAGATCATAAACAACCCACAAATCCTTTCAAAACAGTCGCAAATCTCAAACTTAAGATCACTGACAAGATTCAAACTTTTTCAACAGACATTCATTACATATTAGCACAAAACACAGCAACCCATACACCATTTTCAGAACAACCACAGCATTTCAAACTTCAGCTCACCAACATGACACAAACTTTTTCACAGACTGATCAAAGCTACATATAACAATCAGTAACTACACCATTCTCATAAAAGAAACACAAAATTCCAAACTCAAGCTCACTAAGAAGACTCAAACTTTCCCAACACACAACAATCAAACCCACAAATCACAACACCCCATTTACACCTATTCCAAAACAAACACAAAATCCACTCCAATTCCATCAATCCAATTCAACAAAACAAAAAAAAAGCTACAAACTTTATCCATTCCCATCATCACCTGAGGAGCAGAGTTCTCAAAAGTAACGTTCTCAGCAATGAAATCTTCACCCTCAACGATCACACTCCCACACCCAAACGTCCCAGTCCCGATCACACGCGCCGCCTGATGATGCTCAATCTTGGTAGCTGTGTTGTCCCACGTCAGCAGGGTATCTTCCGGTCGAATTCCGGCGAGAGTGATGAAGTTCTTGGTCTTTGGAACGTACACAGGCTGCCGATACACACCTGGTGCTATGCGGATGACTGTGCGGCAGGTGTTGCACAGGGGTACGGAGTCAATTGCCTCCTGCACCGACCTGTACTCGCCGGAGCCGTCGTGCGCCACCGTGATTATTCTGGACCCCATTTTGGAGTGGCGAATCGGATTCTTTGTGGGGAAAAGCAAAGATTTTTATTCACTGATTTCTATGTGGAAGAGAGTTTGAGTGTGTTGACTGTTGAGTTCAGTTCACAAGATTTGTTGTTTTGTTCATTTGTTGTGGATTTTGATTTCATTTTCACCTGGTTATTGTTAGGGAATAGGGTGTGACTAAATTCTCATTCCTAGTTTTAGCAAAAAATAGTTATTTTTTCAATCATACTCCTCAAAGAAGAGAAAATTAGATTTGACATTTGCCTTATTTCATTTATATTTATGAATTAGTTGTGATATTTTATTTTGATAATGAAAAAAAATGAACTTTTTGGCTCAAGAAATTTTCCATAATCTAATAATAACAATATGTAATAATGTCGATTCACCAACTTTACTATGAGCAATCATCTAGGGTCATTTGGATTCTATACCACTCACCCCTAATTTCTAACTATATATGAATCTTATCGTTTCATAGACTAAATTAAAGTGTGATAATTTTTAATTTCAATAAATATACTTTTTTTATACGTTAAATATGATTTTTTTACGACATATTGGTTAGAGGTGAAGCGTCTTACCAACTGGATTGCCTTCGTTATCTCAATAAATATAGATTACTCAATTACCTACATTAAAATCAATGTCTGCGAAATATTCAATTCCGGACGGTGAGAGTATATATGTACGAATACTAAAAAATGGGTGACAACTTAATTATAATATCATAAACAAATTGAAGAAATTAAAAACATACAACTTAAAAAACTTTTATGAAAGAGAAAACTAGGGGGTGGGGGGGATTTTTAATCAAGTCATAATTAACATTTTGAAATTCAATTGAAGGGATAAACTCAACTTTAAGACTGATAATTTAATCGTTAAATTAACTAACATTACTTATTGTATTATACCACATGCTGCATTTAATATTTAAAAGAATATTAAAAAAATGTTCATTTATAATATTCTCTTTATTTATCCATGTATAACGAGCGTCGGCGGGGAGAGGGAGGGTTGTTAAAAGCAAGAGTAGCATGATAAATTAGATTTGTAGAATAATAATTTACCTCTATATGTTGTGGGATGACCAGGTACCACCGCAGTAGCTGTCGTGAAACCGG
>JAYMSP010003700.1:0-18786 GCA_036897095.1 Plantago elongata
TGATGAATAGTAATCTCATAAGGCCTTGTTTGGTTTCTCAGATTTACAAAACATGAAATAAGCTGGTCAACTCTCACACCTCTTTTTGGACTCCAATGTAATTGTTAGAGTATTAGGGATTAATCAGAGAGTTGAAGCCACTGGAGGGGATTACTATGTAATAAGCCCTAAAAAGTATCATTGTTGCACTTACTGGACCAGGGAGGCAATGTTTAGCCTGACGAAAAATGCTTGTAAGACCGTCAGCATTCTCGCGAGGAAATCCAATAGTGTAAGTATCAATATCTTTGAAAGAGTGGCATAAAATACTAAGGGGTTATCAGAGGAATGAAAGATATCAGATGAATGTTTGCAAATCAGTACCATTACATAAGAAAAGCAAATTGCAATGCATGTGTAGATGATAATTATGAAAAGGCTCTTAAATATAAGACAAAATAGCCATGCCGGGCTTCTTAATATTAAGCCTAATATGCCACTTAATTGCCTTTGAAGGTTTGATATCTTTGATTCTGCAAAGCAGAAAGTTAAATAACTCAACAACTACACACTGTAAACTTACTCAACTTTTGGTAATCAGCCTCCTTCAACCATCTTGACATATACCCTTGAGCAGGATCCTGTGTGGCATGACCTAACATTTCCCTAAACCTGTCACGATTCGACTTCTCCCACATTTGTACTATCCTCAGCTCTTTAGTTTTATCCCATCGATACCTAAACTGCAGGTAAAAAAAAGGAACTTACTCTTTTAAGCTATAGGCTCAGTGACATTTGTGGGTTTTCTAAGTTATCTTATTCAACTACTCCAACAAGGTATTCAAGACTATGCTAAATTAAAAAGAAAGACATAAAGGAATCTATCTAGAATAATTACTGGGTAAAGCTACGATTTCCCATCTACAACGGTTGTTGCGAAGGGTGCACATTTGATCGAAGTGCATTCATCGAATGGTCTCCATAACGCATTGTATCCCTATCTGGAACCGATGAACCTCCATAATTTGCGTCACCATTGTTGGTGGATGGTGTCCGTCCAGACCCGTCCTTATCTCCTTGCTCCCTAGACATATTGGCCTAGGAACAATAACAAATGAAACACAATTAAAATTGTAGCATAAGCAGGGAAGTTCGATAGTCTACTATATACACAAAAAAAAACTATAAACTAAGAACAATGACAAAGGAAAAACAATCCGAGTACCTACAACAAGTACTAAGCAAGATATCAAATAATAAATCATATATTGCTAAAAGATAGTCCATAAATTAAGCAGTTACTTCAAATTCTTGATGCTTGCAAGTTGAATTGAGTGAATATAGAGGTCAAGGAGGGGTAAAATCATATATATGCAAAATTTGGCGGGGAGTCTTCAGGCAACATTTTTGGCCAAATAATCGAAATGTTAATATGCCGACAATCAACAACTTCCTGTGTATGCGATGTTATCAGGGTGGGGCACACGTGGGAGATTGGCTTGCCCCTATTGTATGGAACTATCAGACGCATTCTGGCTCAACAACGGAAGAAAACATTCATGATTTGATTGTCATAGATGCTTTCTCCCCAAGGGTCATCCTAACCGAAGAAACAAAAAGAATTTCAAACGAGATAGAGTAGAGCATAAAGTGCGCTTGGAACGAAGGTCTGGTGTATATATTGAAGATGTCATTGACAAGTTGACGAATGTCCCATTTGGGGAAGATATTCCGGGCTATGGTGATGTTCATAATTGGAAAAAGAAAAGTATATTCTGGGAGTTTCCATATTGGTCCACACTTCCTGTTCGTCACAACTTGGATGTGATGCACTGTGAAAAGAACTTCTTTCATAATATACTGAACACTCTTATGGATATTTGGAAAAGGACGAAGGACAATAAAGAAGCAAGGATGGACTTGGAATTGCATACTACGCGAATTGAATTGTTTCTTCTAGAAGACAAAAGCAAGAAACCAAAAGCCACATATACACTCAGTAGAGAGCAGAGATGTGCAGTTCTTGAATGGTTAAAAGCGTTGAGGTTCCGGATGGACATGTCTCAAACATATCCAACCGTGTCAATCTTAAAACTAGCAAGATTTCAGGACTTAAGACCCATGACTGCCACATCTTCATGCAACGACTTTTGCCTATTGCTTTCCGTAATTTCTTGCCAGAGTCAATTTGGGGTGCTTTGACTGAGGTGAACAACTTATTTAAAGATCTTTGCACAAGTGAGATTAGGCCAGCTGACATGGAAGCCTTAAAAAAGACCGTCGTGGAGACTATATGCAAACTAGAGACAATAATTCCTCCTGTGTTTTTTGATTCAATGGAGAACCTCATTATCCACCTCCCCTACGAGGCTCGAGTGTGTGGTCCCGTGGTCTATCACTGGATGTACCCATTTGAAAGGTTTGTGATTTGTTATGTTGTATTTTACATATATAAGTTAGAATGTAAATGTAATGTTGATTGTTGAAGTCTTCAATTATTTTAGATTTGTGTAAGGGGGAATATGAGATGGGACTAGTGGTGTATACTTAATATTTAGAATGTTGGGGTACTAAGTTGCATTTCTCTCAAACTTTGACGGGCTTCATAAAAAGTCATATCCTTAACATCCTTAATAAGTTTGTTGTCCATGTGTATGAACTGCATAAGAAAATTGATTTGGAAGAAATGAGTACTATTGTCTAGTAGTATTGTATTGTAATGGGAGAAAAAACACAATAGTAAATGGTATGAGTAAACAATAATAAAATTAAAATAAATTAAAATAAATCAAGGTAAGATATGGTGGAAACTATGGAAGTATAGTATACCTGAAATTAAATAATGCAAATGAAGCCAACTGTCGTTGAGATTGAATCGATTAGGCTAGATTGTTCTTCGTTACTCTCTTTCAGCTTTAGGTAATTTAAACTGATTAACTTTTTTGGCCTACAGATTTAAATTAACTTTTTGTTCCCAAATTCATATATGCATATAAATTCACGACATGTTCCATGGAAACCACAATTCAGTTCAAGATTTACGCCTAGAATATGTGCTATCTAAGTGCATCTTGTATTGAGGAATGGGGACTTATGACTGGGATTTGTAATTTTATTTTTAGTTGTAATTAAGATGCATTTATTATGGCTAATTTATTTGCTTGGCACCCCTTCTTCCGTCCCATTTAGCTTGTTGCTAGTGTGTTTTTTATTCCAATTATTTCAGCTTAATTTTTATTTCTGTAGCTTAATTCTTAATTTGTGTTTATGTAGCTTAAATTTACTTTGGCAAGTTGAGTATATGATACCTATATTATTTTTGTTAGTGTGTTGTGTCTATCAAAATTATTATTGAACCACAAAAAATATTATTGTGTCTATAAAAATTATATGATACCTATATGATACCTAATTATTATTTTTGTTAGTGTATATGATACCTATATTATTTTTTGTAGTGAACCACACCATTATAATATTGTCTTAATAGGTATGTAACTAGTCCATTTAAATTCTTTTGTTAGTGTGTTGTGTCTATCACAAATGATTATATTATTTTTGTTTTTTATTTTATTTTCCATCTCTTATTAGTGATAGTGTAGGAAATGATAGTATAAAATGGTTGTTGGAATTGCAACATTGGTTTGATCTTACCGATAATGATTTGGAAAGCATATTTGTATCAAGTATCTATAACCATAAGACTTTCATCTTGAGACTGATGTGCATTTTTGTAACACTTTCTATCATAAGATACTGAATCTCATACTAATAGTTTTCATTTTTTTAGAGAATTGACATGCAATAAAACTTATGCAAGCCTTTTGCTAACCTCGTTGAGTTGTGGCAAGTAATGAAGTTATAATATGGTGACTATATATAGGGGGTAATTTTTGGGAGGAGATGGGCAAACCCTTTTTTCTCCACATTTTAACTTTAGTTTTGTAGAAGTTCTCTCCAAGTATGTTAGTGTAACGACCCGGATTACTAGTGGGCCGAAACCTGACCCTTTTAGACCGGATCTTGTCGGAAATTCACCTACGAAAATTCTAGAGTTAAGCGTACTGACTCTGAAGCAATTCTATGATGGGTAACCAACTAGAAATTTTTTCGATGCACACACGAGTGAGTCAGGCCCCACCCAGGCCCAGCACGGGAGCATGACTCTACTCCTGGGCCAAGCCCATATGTATTATATGTAGAAAAAAATTGAAAAACTTAATAAATGAAAGAAGAAGCAATCGGAAGAAGATTTCTTTCCACATTTCCTTCTCTCTCCTTCATTCTTTCATCTTTTTTCTCAAGATCTCCTAAACCTTCTCAACATTGTATTAATTATCAAATAAATTCTCCAATTTTCTACAAAAGTGCAGTCGGTAATTAACTAGATATTTCATTCTCCTTCCTCTCATTAATGACCATAAACACGATGTTTAACCCTTATGTTCACAATTTAATTTTACCCAATTCAAATCAATTTTAATTAAGATTTTAATTTTACAATTGTTGATTCATATATACACACACAATACTCAAATACGATTCGGTAATTTTATACTTTCGAACATTTAGTGACTGGAAGAGTTGTGCTTTTTAAGTATTCTTTTAGTTATGTATAATAGTATTATGAAAAAATATTTCAACGACTTATAATACATTATTTTTATTATTTAGTTATAATATAAAAGAATATTTTGTTAATACTTGGGCTTCGTTTGAAATTTCGCACAGGGCCCCTCTAACCTATAAGCCGATCTTGGAGTGAATACAAAGTGCGCGGGGAAAGGACTTGTGTTGGTACAGTGAGGCCATCATATCACCACGAAAGCTGCCCTTGAGTAATTGCGCCGGCCCAAAGAGTCGGGACTCGGCCCATTAGTGGTTCGAGCCGTTACAAATTGTATCAGAGACATGCCAACCCAAAATCCACAAGGGGTGGACGGTTGGTCGGACCATGGTGTAGCGTGGAAGTCACACAATTCAAGAGGGGGTAAATGTAACGCCCAAATTTCAAGTCAAGTCCAAAGAGCTTAAAGGGATTGAGAACGCTACTCATACAACAAGGTGCACCTTACTTTTCGGAAATCCACATAGAATTACTACAAAGTTAAGCGTGCTTGTTGTGGAGCAATCCTAGAATGGGTGACCAACTTGAAATCTCCCGGTTCGCGCACGAGTGAGAACAAAGTGCATGTGAAAGTACATGTGTACGTAAGTACAATGGGGTCGGCATATCACCCGGAGAGCTGTCCATAAGTAACCGCACCGGTCCAAAAGGTCGAGGCTTGACCGATTAGTGGTTGGGTCGTTACAAATTGTATCAGATCCGCGTCATCCCAAAACTCACACGGGGCAGACGGTTGGTCGGACCATGGTGCAGTGGGGACGTCGCGCAATTCAGGAGGGGGTAAATGTCACGCCTAAATTTTAAGTCAAGTCCAAAGAGCTTAAAGTGATTGAGAATGCTACTCATATCAATAAGGTGCACCTTTCTTTTCGATAATACACCTACAAGAACTTCATAGTTAAGTGTGTTTGCTCTAGAGCAATCTTAGGATGAGTGAACAACTGAAAAGTCTCACAGTTTGCGCACGAATGAGTACAAAGTGCGTGAGAAAGGACTTGTGTTGATATAATGAGATTATCATATTATCTCGAGAGTTGTTCATGAATAACCGCATCGGCTCATTAGTAGTCCGGATCGTTACAGTTAGGGTGGGAACTTGACCGGAAAACATAAAAAGACAACATACTATGATAATATTTATTCACAGGTAGCATTGTATTTTCCACTCTAGATATACACCTAAAATATAAAGGTGGACCAACTATATATATTCAGTCTAAAGTATAATTGTCACTCTTTATCAGTTTGGAATTCTTATGGGGAATTTGGTGCAGAAGAATTTTATTTCCCAAAACTTGAAATTGATACCACATAAAGAAATCCCAAACAAAAGAAATGGATAAAAATTACTATATTAACGTAAAAATATACATTAAAAGGTTAAAAATCGTATATATAGTGTGAATAGATACAGTACTATATGCATATCTAATGTGACGAATACATTTAAAAGAAATGAGTCATTTATTTCTTTGGTACAATTGATTCGAAATAAACTCGTCGGGGATTATTTGTAGCCAAGGCGTCGGGTTTCTCAAACTACGGTGTTTCCGGCCAACCTACAAATTCTTCCTTTATTTTTTGGATTTTCGGGTTCCTTCCCACCAAATCGGCCCTTGTTCACTTGCTTACTTGAAACTTGAAAGAGAATGAATCAAGAATAATGCATGCATAAATAGTTGAAGAAAAAAAAAAAAAAGACAACCATTGAAAGGCAATGGAAAGAAGCATTTTAATAAGCTAAGTTGCTCAAAGTCTCAACGCCAGTGTTTCGTAAATAGACAAGATTCGTCAAGTTTGTTGGAACTACATACATCAATTTGAAAATGGCATTGAACCAATTGCTTCCTTTTATCATCACTTACAACTAAATCAAAGGTGAGCTCTTCTGTTTCACTACCACCTTTTTCCTTCTTTTTTCCCTTAAACCTAAAAAACCAATCTCCCCTATCTGACATCAGATGTAAAAAAAGAGGCTAACTACACTTCATCTGAAACATCAAACCTATTCTCTGACTTTACAGGTAAGACCAAGGACATGGAAGAAAACATTATCAATCTTGTCCCTGCAAGTTTATGGCCTTCTTTGTTGCAAAAAGTTGCCTTAGGAACGCAAATTTCTTTTTAGTTCGACCAAACTCAATAATTGTACCATTGCTTCTCATTTCAGCCTCCGTGGATTCTGTGTTTTCTGGCACAGTTGGCGAGGGTGGTCTGTGGACCAACAGGAACTCATTCAGCATCCGAATTATCTGGCTGAAGCTGGGTCTCATATTAGAATCTTCAACCCAGCATGATTGTATGATGAAAGCAAGATCAGCTGGTATAGATTCTGGAATAACAGGTCTCTCTTGCTGCAGTCAAAATTTTTCTGTCATACTCATACCCTCTAAATAGGGAACACTAACAAATTTCATAGTTTAAACGACTTGCAAACTTTACTAGGTTATCACTAATTAAAATTCTCTCAGTAAGTTGAGTACCTTAAAAGCAGCAGCATAAGCAGCCTGCAAATTTGACATTCCCTCAAATGGCATACGATTCGTCACTAGTTCCCAGAGGACAATCCCAAAACTATATACATCAACTTTGTTATTATAGTGCTTCTTCTCTCCCTGGCGAAGTGTCACAGTACTATACAGCTGCAAAGACAGTTGCACCCATGATTTGAGTGTTAGCATATAGTAACATACAAACAACTACAAGGAAAGCCAATTTGCCTATTTTAAGTAGCATAAGAACCCAATTATGGTTAATAAAAGGAATGAAAATAACGCTGAAAGTGATAATTGGAGGGTATAATGCTACAAGTTCAACATATAGGAAACAAATTGCTCCAGTAAGCCTGTAGCTTCCAACCAAGCCATTTAAGAGGATGAGTAGTTGAGTACAACCCAATTTCATATCATCCCAACTTTCAGTTAACACACAGTGAAGTTGGAAATAAAATGTAAACATGCAGTTAGGATTATTATTCACATAACTACATGACCTTTCTCATTACATTGAAGATAAAATTAGCATTTATACTAATAGAATATCGCACGACTACTATTCTGTTTGACATGTAATTAACGACTAGGTCAATGATGAAAAATGAGAAAGAAGTCATACAACAGATAAAATCAGTTTTTTCCGCCAAGTGTAAGAATGGCAGAAATTTAATTTTTGACAAGTACAAGCTAAAGAGAAAATGCAAACCTCAGGCGCCATCCAGCGGTAGGTCCCAGTTTCCGCAGTCATCATTTCAGTGACAGATTCTTCCCTGGCAAGACCAAAATCTGCGAGCTTGACAGACGTGTGATTTTCCGTAAGAAGCAAATTGTCTGTATCAAAGAGGTTAAGAAAGATTTGTCTCAGCTCAAATAAGTTAGCAACGAAGTTGACATAAAAATGAAGACCTGCAGTTAGGATTATTATTCACATAAAACTCAAGTTACACAGCAATAAGCCAAAACTAAATGAACTCGCGAAAAGCATATGGAAAATGGCGAGCACTAACGAAAAATAGCTACGACGCATTTCCAATGTTACTTTCCAGCTACAACATCTCTTTCTTTTTAAAATTTTACTACTACCTTATGGTATCACACTAACAAAACCTCAAATATGAATGTAGATTTTTTTTAGCATGGTTTGTTGTCTTTTGATAGAAATCTGACAATGAAAAGGGAGAGGCGACTAATAACTTGCAATAAGAAAACGTAGCAGTTAAAATGAAAAAGAATATTGATTTCCATACAGCTTGGAACGCCATGCAATTACCAGGTTTTAAATCTCTATGAATTATCCCATTTGCATGTAAACACTCCATCGCTCGAGCAATATCAAGCGCAAAGTTTAATGCCACATGCAGATCCAACTGCTTTGGACGTAAGCTACCAAGATATTTCCGAAGTGACATTCCAGGCAACAACTCTGTGACTATTACCATTAAAGGATCTTTACAAGCTCCAATAAACTGCAAAAAAGTGGCGTGACCGAATGAAACAAGTTAACAAAGGTAGAAAATTGGAAATGGCACATCAACTGAAGCTTTTCCAAATAATAGTACTTATAATGCTGATATGGGCAAATGAACAAAATGCTTCTATCAACAATTCTCACTTTGACAAGATTATCATGCTTTACTTTTGACATCATTGCCACTTCTCGAACAAAACGGCTCTCAAGGACACTTCTCTCTTCTGATGTATTACCACAGTTGAGAACTTTGATAGCAACAATTCTGTCAGCATACCTGTAAGTAAATATGTTGCATCACAGTTCAAAACACAATTCCAGAATCCAACGAAACAAACAAGGAAACTAACTAATAATGCACCAATTCATGATTCAATCAGTATCATATTATTTCTAATTCAACATGGACTTGTATAGTAACTTACTGTTACATTGGTTATCAAAGAGAGCTGGAAAATAATTACTGCACACGGATTAGAGCTCCTTTGCAGCAGAATAACTGAAAATTCTGTTTGCAACTATAGTTCTAATAACTTAAAGTGTTCTCATCCAATCAGCTCTAAAGCTTATTCTACCTATACCTTGCTTATTGTCCTGAGTAACAACTTAAACTGTTTACACTGTGTCTTAACACCATTTGCATCTCCACCCACCAGCATAGATTCGCATAAAGGCTAAGTTTAGCTAATTCTGTGCTTCATTTAATCGTATCAAAATAAGTTGAAGTTTTTACAAACAGGCACCAAACACCTTGTGACTGATGCAACAACTACCATGGAAATGCAAAGACTAGTGATGCTTCAAGAATTACCATAACGTATAGTATATGACATAAATGAACTCAAGAATAAAAGAACAAGAGACAAAGGGCAAGCAGTTCTAGACCTTCCCTGATAAACCTTGCCATGAGCTCCCTCACCAATTTTGGAGCCAATAAATATGGACTTTGGGTCAACAAGCACCCTCTCATCAATGCAGGAATCGACAGATGCTCCGCTTGATCCCGAAGAAACTCCATCAACAGATCTTCTAGATGACTTATTATTATTATCACAATCTCGTCGCTCCTTTCTTCTTCTGCCCTTACTACCACCAGAACTCATTTCTCCACCGCCCCGCCACCTAAACCAACCCTGAATTTCTCCTCATCACAGCCTCAAAGCTCCTTCCACAAGAGAATCCATCATCCTCTGATCAAAAGTCAAGAAATTAAATCCCAACTCAATTTCTTCAAGTTATATTCTATTTCTATAGACAGAAAAGTAGGTACAAGTGCAATACACATAACACTAATCAGCATAGAAATTTAAGTCTACATGACCTCAATTAGCTAACAAGAATCAATGCAAAAAGAGTTACTAGTGGATGAAAAGCATAAAAGAAAAAAGGCATCTTGGAAAGTCATACAGACAGCTTGAAGGTGAAGCTAGCTAGATTAGTCTAAATTGAAAAGAAAGAGAAGGCTTACAGTTGCAGGAAGCTAACCAAACATGCAAGGCAGAACAGTATTGAAACCAAGAAACTCAGAATAGGAATCAGAAATGTTGAATTTTAATTTATACACTTGTTTAATGTATTGAAACGGAAAGATTCAAAACCTTGTGATAGATGGTTTAATCCAAATTATGCGAAAAAAGTGAAGAAAAGAAGAGGATGTAAGATACTATTCCATGGCGTACCTGTAGAGTTTTGAGGAAGAAGATTGAATATGGGGGAGAGATAGAGAGAGGAGAGAGAAGAGAGAAGTGGAGGTGTTTACTGAGTGAGACTAGCTACTTGTTTTTATTTTCTTAAAAGTGGAATTATGTGTTTATTCTCTTTTAAACAACGTGGACTCCAATTTCAAAATGAGGGATTGTGATGGTACAAACACACTACAAAATTATTGGATGTAGAATATTTGTGTGTGTGGAATTTATAAAAACTCGTTCAGTCTAGTTCAGTTTCATTTTATTAAATTTAATTAATCCTATCTATTTATATTTTATATTAAATTCAGTTCAATTTCAATTCAAATCTCAATTCAATTCGATTCATTTCAGAATATTGCAGTTGAAGAGAACATAACTTCCTAGAGTATAGGCTATAATATTAAAAGCTTTAAAAAATTATGTATTTCAACATTAAAATTTAAAAAAGCATTAACGTATCACCTGAATTAAAAATTAACCGAATTTCATTTTTAGTTCGTAGTGGATCACATGAAATTAATTATCAATAATGACACAATGTATTGGATATTAGTAATGTAATTGATCAAACATTATGTTTATTTCTTTTGACAATCAAATTCATTAGAATTTCTAAGTTATGTGTATATTGTTCTTAATTGATCTTTTAAGTGATAGCATGTGAAAATGTGAAAATGAAAAGGTGTATGAATAATAAATATTTTGATACAGTAAACTAACCTATCATTTCCGAATACTTTTTAAAAATACATGTTTAAAGAATTAGACTTGTGTGGTCGGGTACTATCATTTTTTCTTTGAAAGTATATACTATTGTACCTACAAGAATATATAATATCAATGGAATACTACAATAAGTGGAATAAATAAAAGAAAGTGGGGAATGGGTATGGATGAAATGAAAGTGACAAATAGTGTGTTACCCAGTCGGAACACAATTCGTTAGTCCACTCACGATGTTAACTAGCTCATTTAAATTAGTAGTAATTAATAATTTGGTGCGTATGTGTCTCTTTTTCCACCATCGTTTTCTTCCACGGAAATTATACACATGTTCATAAACACTGTTAACGATCTATTTATGTCCCATGTAGCATTTTTCTTTGACCTAAAAACACTTATTTTCATCAACTAAACAATTTCGGAATAACGACCCATAACATAGTTGAATTGTGTGCCTGGTTGATGGGTTTGAAATTCGTCAACCTAATAATAAATTTAACATAACTCAGGTGGTAAGATGCATGTATGTATTATAGAAGCTCGAACTAATTAATAATAAGCTTAGTTTGATAAAGAAATCACATTAAATAAAAACGTAACTAATCTTCACAAAAAAAGCACGTTCTTGCACGGTATGAAAGAATCGTATGTTTCCTATGGCCTGCTCATGTTATAGGATAAGCTCAAGAGCATTGTTTGAACTTTGAAGGAACAATATAATTAGTCAATTACAAGTCTGCTAATCCTGATTAATTACGTTGTTATAGTGATATGATATGTATACATCGATGAGATCTACAAGTTGATTTTCCGCCCTTCTAAAGCTAAGTAGTCTGTCTTCCATGAAACCTTTTCCGGATCCTCAAGCTTCTGCCTTCCACTAAACTAAGATTATACTAAATTCCCGTTCTCTTCACCTGAAAATTTATTAATTATAGTTCAATTCAGAACAATTCAATTCACGTTAGTGTGTTTAGTTGTTCTTCCTATTAAATTCAATTTATTTCAATTCAGATCAGTTCAATTGTATTCATACGATGATAAGGTAGAATAATAAAAGTTTGGTAAATAATATTACATCATTGCATTTCTACTAAATTTAGAAGGATTATCTCACTTTCACATTGTATATATATAGGAAGGAGTACGGCATGATGAATTTGTCAAGTCCATTGTGGTACGTTTTGGGCTTGTGGCTAGCCATTAGCCAGAAAGTCCAATTTAAATGATCTTTTTTCTTCTCAAGATTAAATGCTGGGTGAAATATGTAACGGCTAGAACATTAAATAAATGTAGGATTTGTATTTGGTGAGCATTCCCTCTCAATCACCAAATTTATAGCATAATTTGGGTGCCCATTACTTGTCTGCAATGGCAGACCACCCAATATCTGGAGTAGTATTTATTTGATTTTTTCTTTGAAAAATGCAAGAAATTATTAAAGTAGCTAGCTAGTGTATAAAAATGTGCATCGTGCTTTAATATTTAAACCTGCATATATAGAAGAAGATCGAGTTGGTTGATGACACGAATTAAGCGACAAATCTGAACTTGGGAAATTAGTAGTGACTTTAAATTGTTAATTTGTCTCTTTGTTTGTCGCTAAATTAAACAATATTATCCGTCCGAAATTCCGAATCAACTTCTGCATCACACGAAGTGGCAATGCATTATTCACTATTCCTTTGTCAACTTAAATAAAAGATAAATATATAGCCATATAATATTAATTTGTACCAGTAACATTCGATTTAAAAAATATAATTTCGTGATTGTATTCATAGGATCACACATGTATATATACAGACTCATATCTATATCTACGTATTTTAACTGGACCCAATGAACTAAGCTCTATTCTATTTGGATTAAGAAACCTAGTGAACTAAATTATAACTAGTTTACTCAATATATAACAGTAATATATATCTCATAATCTATTTGATGCAGTGTGTTTGGTTGATTCACAAGAACGATAAACTCAAGACTCGTTGATTCAAGAATAATGAGAATTGACTCAAAACTCGTCGATTCAGCAGAATACCGAGAATTGATGGATCAAGATTCGTTGATTCATAGGAATACCGAAAATTGATAGATTTGGAGGAACACCTCAATTTTAATGTAATACTCAAAACTGATGTGACAAAGTAATGGGGTATTTAAATAGCTAATAAACCCTAACCCTAACTGCTAACAGAATACCTAAATAACAAAAAAGGTACTAATAAATAAAGAAAATACAAATTTGACTATTGTCATTCTATATCTAATTAAACGTTATCCGTTCCACATCATTCTCTCCATGCAGAAAGATTCTTCCTCGAATCATAAGCCGCTTCATTCTTTCATCTATCAAATAAATGTCGTACGTCGTCTATAAACTCTAACACACGTGGGTGTGTGTAATGCTGGTAACACCGATCTTGCATGTTGTTCATCATGAAAATTCCATTTACTTTATCCAGTAATGCAAGCAACAATGAGTCTTTATTGAACACTCTATCTCCAAGTAAAAATTGTTGATACACTTCTTCTGGACCATCTTCCTTCTTATCAGACCCTTCTAAATTCGTAACTTAAAGATCTGGACAGCTCAAGTGCCTCCAGTTGTACTTCACCAACTTGAATCCTATAGGACAAAGAATAATTATTTGTTGCAGAGATGAACACATCTTGTACAACAAATCTTTTTCTGTCTTCCAAAACTTCCTCGTCCCAAATAATAAGAAAACCATTATCTTCACCACTACCCTTTCCATTCAGGTAGTCATCCCAAATACGATATTCATTCCAGTTCGTCTCACAACAACGTTCCTCAGTGGTGAACAAATTCTCAATTCCATCTTGACTATTGGCACACAAGAAAGTCATAATTAAAACGTGTCATAATTTTCAGAAATCTACTGCTTTACGGCGCACAATATTTGACCTATCAACCCTAATTATATCCTGATCCCACCGCTCAGATTCTAGTTCAACAAGTTGTCTGTATGCTGTCAAAATTTCGTGACGATCCAACGTCTGAATTAACGAAAAACTCTGTCTTTCTCGGACTGCGCTGTGTTGTCAATGATATACGGAAATTGGCTTTTCTTCACCAAATTTGGCTCGGATCACCTGAATATGATACCAATCTGATGCAGCGTGCATGGTTGATTCACAAGAATGTTAAACTCAAGACTCGTTGATTCAAAAGAATACTTAGAGTTGACTCAAAACTCGTTGATTCAGCAGAATACCGAGAATTGATGGATCAAGATTCGTTGATTCATAGAAATACCGAAAATTAACATATTTGGACGAACACCTCAATTTTTATATAATACTCAAAACTGATCTAACAAAATAATGAAGAGGTATTTAAATAGCTAGTAAACCCTAACACTAACTGCTAGCAGAATACCTAAATGACAAAAAAAGGTACTAATAAATAAAGAAAATACAAATTTGACCCTTAACATTTTATATCTAATTAAATGCTATTCGTTCCACATTACTATAACTCCCCCGCAGTCAAAACTGGAGGTTCCTGAACTTTGAGACTGATCCGGAAAAATCATCAAACAAAACAAGTGGCAATCCCTGCAATCTGATATCGCGAAGGCACATGACGAACACAAACCTCTCTACATGCCACCTTCTCTCGAACAAAAAGGATGTCCATTTCAATGTGCGTGCGCTGGTGTTGGACTGGAATACCAGAAAGATATATAACACTCTTATTGTCGCAATATACCATAGTAGCCTTGTGAATAGTACAATGGAGTTCCAAAAGAAGATTATGAAGCAAACAAGACTCCAATACAACATTCACGACCCCTTTATACTCAACCCCAACACTAAATCGGGAAAGCGTAGGCTGTCTCTTGGATGACCACGATATCAGATTATCACCTAAGAAGACACAATATCCGGAGGTAGATCGACGAGTATAGGGCCACCCTCCCTAATCATCATAAGTATACGTGTCTAGATCCGTAAGGATACCGAAGACAGATGTAAGCCAAGATGAAGAGTACCCTGGAGGTAGCGTATTATCCGCTTCAACGCATTCATGTGCATTTGCATGTGGAGGAAAATCTGTTGAACTGCCTAATAACTGAACACTAACTAGTTATGAGATATAGCTTAATTAACAAGAGTTATATTGTACGACTGAGATCAAAACTGGAGAATCAACGATTGAGATCAATGTGGAGGTTACAAGAAGGAGGGAAAGTTAGTTGGCAACTAACTTCATCCAGCTTCAATTAATCTGATTGGTTGATTTCGGTTGAATCTTGTCATCATTTTGTATAAGTAGCCGATGTAACTGTTGTTAGTTAATTAGATCATCATAATCATCTTTCAGTTTCTGAGTGAGAGAGCTTGAATAAGGAAATTGAGAGAGTTAAAGATTCGAATAGAGAAGAGTGTGATTGAGTCTTTCGATTCGGTGTAATACTTGTAATTCTCTGGAGATTTTGAATCTCGATCACAGTGGAAGATCATAGCCTGGCCCGTGCACGTAGATCATTCGATCGAAGCACGTAAATTGATTGTGTTGTGTTCTGTTTCCTAGTTTTTGGTTATTTGCAATGTTTGTTCATAGTTGTTGTGACGGTTTATTCATCGTGTGAATTCTCTGCAAATCAGTTCCATTCTCAACAAGTGGCGCCGTATGTGGGAGCCATTGTTGAGAAGCAACAACTGTCAATGGCGTCAGAAATCTTTAACGTAGAAAAGCTAACCGATCGGAGTGATTTCAGGCTATGGAAAGCAAAGATGAAAGTTGTACTTGCCCATCAAGGAGCACTTGAGGCATTGGCGGAGGATTTCTGTAAAGAAACCACCGAGTCAGAGAAGAAGGTCATGAAATAGCGGGCACACAGTGCAATCACTCTAGCATTAAGTGATGATACTTTGAGGGAGGTTGTTGATCGAGATTCTGCTAAGGAGATATGGCAGAAGCTTGAAGAAATGTACAACACCACGTCGAATGCAAACAAAATCTTTGCAAAACAATGGTTATTTGCATTTCGAATGGTTGAAGATCGATCTATAACCGTCCAACTCGAAGAATTCAAGCAAGCTGTAAGTGCCAATGATCAACTGGAGAAAGACATCAAAATAGGATGAGGAGTGAAGAGAAAGTACTTATGTTATTGAATGCACTACCAAGCTCATTGAGACCATTCAAGGATGCACTGGTATATGGTAGAAAGGGATCAAGAGATCAAGAGAATGCACCAAAGGGATCAAACAATGGTGAAAGCATGAATGTGAAGTATCAGCAGAAGAAACAACCAAGGTGGAAATCTAGAGTTGAAAAGAAGAAGGAATACATGAATGCACCTGAAACTAAATGGAATGCTAATGAAAATGTGGAGAGACGCAAGTGTTATTACTATCACAAGAAAGGACACCTGAAGAAGGATTGTCCCAGCTACAAGAGGAATCCATCAGGTCAGGGCACTCATATCTTTCAAACTAATAATACAATTACTGCTCCTATTAATTCAAATGATTATGAGACTGCTGAAGCATTGTGCATTACTGAGAGTAGTATTAAACCGACATAGATACTTGATTCTGGCTGCTCTTTTCACATATGCTATATTAAAGAATGATTTAGTGACCTTAAGTATAAGTATGGCGGAAGTGTGCTGCTGGGAGATGATTGCCCACATGACTTTAAGGGTACAAGTAGTGTCAGGATCAGGATGTTTGATGATGTAATCAGAGTACTAAGTGATCTTAGATACATACCCAGCATGAAGAGGAATCTTATATCACTGGGAAAGTTTGACTCACTAGGCTATGGTTTTGGTTGCCTCCATGGTTTACTGAAAGTGTCACTAGGAGAAAAAGTTGTTATGCAAGGCACCAAATGTAATGAGTTGTACTACCTGCAAGGAACCACTGTAGCAGGTAAAACTGCAGTAATTACCACTGACAACTCAATGATATGGCATAACTGAATGGCTCATCTCAGTGAAAAGGGCCTAAAGGAACTTGCTAAACAAGGTATGCTGGGGAATGACACCATATCAAATATGGCCTTCTGTGAAATATGTATCATGGGAAAGGCACACAAGTCCAGTATGGGAACTATTCACCACAATACTAAAGCAGCTTTGGACTACATACACTCTAATTAAGTTGCATTAGTGAACTTAATGTACTCAATGGTATGTTGCAGACCTGATCTAGCACATATAATGAGTGTGATCATCATGTTTATGGTGGGAGATGGGAAAACACACTGGGAAGCTGTAAAGTATCTAATGAGATGTATTCAAGGATCTACAGATATGAGATTGACATTTAAGAAGTCTGTAAGCATCAATATTCCACTTGTTGATTATGTTGACTCTGATTTTGCAGCAAATGTTGATATCAGGAAGTCTCTTACTAGCTATGTATTCACAATGTATGGAATTGATGTGAGTTGGAAATCAAGTCAACAAAGTATAGTTGCATTATCAACTACTGAAGCTGAGTTTATGGAAATGACTGAAGCTGTGAAGCAAGCTATATGGTTGAAAGGGTTACTAGAAGAGTTTGGAGTGATACACGACTGTATTCTAATCTACTGTGATAATCAAGGGGCAATACAACTGACTAAACACCAAACATTTCATGACAGGACTAAGCATATTAATATGAGGTGGAATTTTGTCAAGGATGTAATTGCTAGAGGAACAGTCAAGGTTCTGAAGATTCACACTGATGATAACACTTCTGATCGTCTTACCAAGACTATATCAATTAAGAAGTTTGTTAAGTGTGTATCACTTATGTGAATGAGAAGAAGGGGGTCAGTTCTAACCTAAGGAGCTAGACAAAGGGGATCAGTTCTAACTTCAGGAGTTAGAGGCATTATCAGGCTTGAATTAAGCTAAGGTGGAGATTTGTGAGATATAGCTTAATTAACAAGAGTTATATTGTACGACTGAGATCAAAACTGGAGAATCAACGGCTGAGATCAAAGTGGAGGTTACAAGGAGGAGGGAAAGTTAGTTGGCAACTAACTTCATCCAGCTTCAATCTGATTGATTTATTTCGGTTGAATCTTGTCATCGTTTTGTATATGTAGCTGATGTAACTGTTGTTAGTTAATTAGATCATCATAATAATCTTTCAGTTTCTGAGTGAGAGAGCTTGAATAAGGAAATTGAGAGAGTTAGAGATTCGAATAGAGAAGAGTGTGATTGAGTATTTCAATTTAGTGTAAAACTTGTAATTCTCTGGAGATTTTGGATCTCGATCATAGTGGAAGATCATAGCCTGGCCCGTGCACGTAGATTATTCAATCGAAGCACGTAAATTGATTGTGTTGTGTTGTGTTTTTTGATTTTTTATTATTTACGACGTTTGTTCATAGTTATTGTGACGATTCTGGATGGTTTGTGACACTTTATTCATCGTGTGAATTCTCTGCAAATCGATTATATTCTCAACACTAGTCTACTCAATATACAACAATATACATATCTCACAGCCTATCATTATTGGGGTTCTTTGACTTTGCTAATTGGACTTTCAGAGCCGTTGAACCACCAAAAAATCGATATGTAGACCATTTTACCCCTGCCTTCTTCACGTTATTTTTTTCGCTCATGTCAAATGATATTAGATTGGCTCCAATGAAGCCGTTGTCCAGGCACGTCGTGCCCCACGACGTGCCGAAACGGCTCCAAAGGAGCCCTGACGCCGCGTCAACGGGCGCGGCATCTTCGTGCGCGCCGTGCCTCGGCGCGTAAAGCGCCTGGCACGACGCGCAGCAGCAGCCAATCGGCTGCTTCCACCTTACCCCCC
>JAYMSP010003701.1:0-18785 GCA_036897095.1 Plantago elongata
CCAAATGACATGTGTAGATAGAGTCTCAACTAGTGATCATCAATATACAATTACTTCAACTACATACAAATGAATTAGTATCTACCATCTAATTTAACCTGAATTACTTGGGCATGGAAGTAAAGAAGCTTCTAGTCACATAAGAGGTTGCAGTATCAAATCTAACACATTGATTTCTAATCATCTTGAGTAGTCTTTCATGGCAACAACAATAACATAAGATATTGAGAGAATTTACACGTATATTACAACCAACTATGGATCCATCTTTCTTGCTTTGGCAGCCATAGCCTTTCTTTTAAACTATTAAGTAAGAGAAATTACGCGAACCTTATTTATATATGAGTATTTCTTAAGTCTTAAGCACGATAATTGTATTTTATAAGTGAGATGTACCCCTTCTTTCTATGAAATATGTGACTAATGATCGTATACTAGCAATGATTTTTAGGATAAATACATAGAATTGGTTTTTACTAGGGTACTATCTATATACATACTATAGAGAGAATATTAAATGTGTACTATACTATATAAAGAAATACAAGAAGCCTTATTATTTATAAAGTAAAATAATGGAGGTGCTTTAGATAGGAAGTTATTTAAGCATTGATTTAGTAGTTGTTCGTCCATCACTTAGTAGTAAGGAAAAGTATAACTAATCTTTTATAGAAAAACTGGGACTTACTAGAACTTATACCTTAATATTTTATTTATAAATACTCTTATCTCTCTTTATTTATAAAGGGATACTGGAGGGTATCTCTCACATAGTAACTATAATTTTCCCTTAATTAAAAGTCCCCTTTAAAGCATGCTATGTAATGCATTTAGCTAGGGGTACTCTCTTTATAGGGGCAAGACTAGTATCCTCTTTTCTCTAATGTAGAAATGAATCAAACTGAACTTGCAAATATCAAATATCTTCGCATAGATGGCAAATTGGATAATCGTGAATGAAATCTTTAGAGAACTTGCAAGCATATCGGATCATAGCATATATGGAAAAATTAACTAATTGGTGATGCAAATCCTAAACTTGCCTGGAAGAGAACAAATACGACAAAGAATCGATGATGGGTTGGAAAATGACTCTCTGTTCGGCAGCAAATACAGAACGGCTGGAATTTCAAAACGGAGATCCCTCCAGTGACAATATAGAATGTGTGTTAGGAATCTGCTCTCAAAAAAATAGCTTGATCAAATGGTTAGATAACCGGTAAATGATTTTTTAAGTCTGTTACGCCTGGCAGAATTCTTTGTGCGCGAGTAGTGTGTTTGACCAATGTTCCCTTTGAAAATTAGGGTTTAGGTTGGATAAGACAGACTTGAATTTGTAAATGGGTTTGTAAATGGGAAGGGAAAACTTGGGCCAAAATTAAAAGGTAAAATAACTGGACAAAGTAAAAATGGCTTGCGAACTACGCAATGACGTTTCAGTTCGCTCTAGAACCTCTAAATTCGAATTACGAATTTTCGAACTGTTACACAAATAGTGCTAGCTAGGTTTTACAATAACATGAATATTACATGCACGACGAAGTTTTAAATATTACAAACAATACCAATATTATTATAATTTATAAAATAGTTCAATAATTTTAAAAAATCAAACTTTCACCTCAAAAACATTTAAACAAGTTTATTCATGTTAATTTTATGATCCAAACGAATAAATTGAAAACAAAAACTTTAAAAACTGAAAATTCAAAGACTCTTCGGAGCAACTCTGGTGACCGCCAGCTACTCCGCTCATCCAGATCGGCTGAGCAGATCGGAGCATGGCTGCTCCGATCTGAGCAGATCGAAGCAGCTAGCTCGAAGATCGGAGCTGATGTCATAGCTCCGATATGGAGCAAGATCCATATCGAAACTATGGATGCTCCGCAACCATCGATTTGGAGGTCGAACAGCATGCTCAGATCTAGAGCATATGCTCCGATCTGAGCATTGCTGCTCCGCCCAGATCTGGGCGGAACAGCCCTGCCACCGGAGCAGCCCTCGTCCGGTTCAAACCCGACGAGACGACTTTTATGATCGTTTTTGTTATTTTTAATCATTTTTTGCATTTTTTTTGTTATTCTTTCATTTTCTTATCGATATAAATGTACTAAATGATTAACTAATAATTAACAATTAAATATACCATATTAAAATAAGATTGAATTTCATAAACACCTCTTATTGTTTGTGCCAATTACAGATTACCCTCTGATGTTTGAAGTATTACATATAAACTCAATTTCTCATCCGGCGTTGACTTCGGCGAGTATGTGGCACATTTCGCTGAGGTGGCTTCTTATGTGGCATGACATGGAATTCCATAAATATTTCTAATCAATTAGTTTCAGCAGGACCTATTTGCAATTGATTTAATGACACATGGATTCATTTGTAATTGAATATAACTAAGAAGGGTAACGTAATTGTTGCTAATAAAATATAAATTAGGGTCATTTTCATCTTCTTCAACCATCCACCAACATATTCCACCATCTTCAACCATTCACCTACATGAACCACCCACCACCTCCTTAGCCGGCCAACAATCACAATCATCACCTTCGATCAACCAATATCACCTCCACAATAATTGCTCGATATGAATTAAAAAGAAAAAATACGAGTCTCCATAAAAGACCCATTTCAACTCATTTCAAAAGCTTGAAATGGGTCTCCGTTGGAGACCCCATAAGCTCCAATTAGAGCTGCTCACAGCAACCCCAATCAAAGCACTAGCCGGGGAGCTTCTGTTGGAGCTTAAAACAGCTTCGGCGGGAGCTGTAAAAGAGCTCCAAACGGAGCTCCAATAGATCCGATTAGAGCTCTGTTTGGAGCTGTATAAAAGCTCCCGCTGAGCAGCTTGATACAGCTTCAACAAGAGTACAATTTTGTGCTCTCGCCAGAGTTGTTTCAAGCTCCACCAGGAGCTTTTAACATCGCCAACCGGAGCTCCGGTTGGAGCTCTCTCTCGCTCGGAGATTATAGCTCTCCATTGGAGATCCATATTGAAGCTTGAAGCTTTGAAATGAGTCTCTAATGGAGGTTTTGTTATTTTTTCCTTTATTAATTTAAAAAGTTTTGACTTTATATTAGTAGTTGAATATTCTTGGAGGAGTATATAGCAATTTTATTTGGGTTAATTTAGCGAAAAAAATATTTTTGGGAGTTTGTTGCAATTTTATTTTGGGTTATTTTTACAAAGAAGAATTCATTTTGGATTGATTTTTAATTTTATTAGGGTCAATCTGATGAAGGATATAACACAAAATTCAATTTAGTAAAATAAAATATTGATCAATAAATGGGTAATAAATTGCAAACTCAATTACAAATAAATTTAGAAGCAATTAATTAAATGGAAAAGAAATGATGACATGGCATACCAAATCAATAGAGGTGTGTGTCTCCGGTGTGATGTGTACTTAGGCGTTGACTTTTGGGATTATCTTTAATTAGTTTCTAAAATCAGTTCATTGATTGAAATGACATTAGAGGGTAATTTTAAATGAGGGCAAAGATGAGGGGTGGATTTTGTAAAAATTCCTTAATATAATAAAAATATTTTTATATTTTTCTTTATCGTTACAATAAGAATAATTATTGTATGATATTGATTTTTTGTTGTGTTATGATATCGTAGTTTATATACGTTTATATATGTTTAAATATGTGATCATTTGTATATTTTTTATTAAAAATGAGACTAATTCTATATTTATATAAATTATTTTTTATAATATATAAAAATATATTATGTGTTTAATAAAAAACGATCTGCGTTTAACAACTTCTTACCATAATTGGGATCGTAATTTACCGTCAAAATTGATTAAATTAGGTAGGTATAGGTTGCATCTCTTAGGGTATTGCGACGTTCCCTTCATCCTCCCAAAAGGTTCTCACATGGAACCTGAGTTTGATTGAAAGTCATTCTTAATTGAAGAACTACAAATACAATTTAAAAAATATGATATGAAATTTTTTAATAATATATTAATTCCTCCGTCCTATTAAAATAAAATAACTTTTAAGTAAATTATGTAGTATGTAGTTTAGAATGAGTTTGAAATATAAAAATATATGTGAACTTGATAATGTGTAGTTAAAATTGAGTTGTATTTTAAAGTTATATCTATAAATGAAAAATTATTTCACTTTATTGGAACGTACTAAATTAAAAATTATTTCATTTCTAGTAGAGCGGAGAGAGTAGTCGACAACTTATCCGATATCTAAAAGTTCACTAGAAAAGTGAGAGCATAAACCACATCCATGAGAAATGTGGAGTTTGAGATGGAACTTGGAAGATAATTTGTCATAATATTTTGCAGTTGAAGACTTGAAGTAGTACTGCATTTGTGGAAATAAGATTGAATGGTTTAGATGGACTCTTTTGGTAAAAGAATCAGTACGCTTTTGGCTTTTTGAATATTCATCTGAGTATTAATGCTTTTTGTTTAGACTTTAGAGACTGGAGATGTACCGAGCCGAGACGTGTCAGAAATGATGTAACCAATCGACAAAACGAGCTGACTGCATTATTAGCTTGATATAAGCAAATGGGTCCGTCGGTTGCAGGTACGAAACAGGGATAAAAGTTTGCAGTAGGTACGAACCAAAATTTTCAATTTAAACGCCATACGTCAGCTTCTGAAAATTATATATAAGCCACATAGCTAGTTTTATTTATTACAATTAGCCCCGCTCTTTGAACTGTTCATGTCAAATTGAGCTCATGCACCTAGTTTTTCAATCTCAATTAACTCTTTGATCTCATGGTTCGAAGAGTTTCTCACCACGAAGTCTTCTTTATCTTGTTGCAACAATACAATCTGCAGATTCATTTCAATCTCTAATCAACATTCACTTTCTTCATCATTTTTCATCTCAATCTCCTCCACCGTCCATCTCAATCTTGCAATTGATGTTCATCTCATTTCTTTCAACTTCGACCTAAGTTGAAGTTGAAGGATTCCGACCAACTCGAAAATTACCCCAAGAAGAGATATCACATGTACCTGTTTTTTCAACCCAGAGATCTTCTTCCATGTACTCGAGCATCTCAACCCTTTCGGAGAGCACACGTATGGATCCAATACTTTACTCCGACGGAATATCTCCAATGATTTCATTGCATTCAACGAAATCGTTGCCGAAAAATTCTAGACCTGGCTTCTATGCACCTTGTCGAAGGTATGCGTTAGATTTGTTAACGATTTGTTCTTTTTAGATAGCATACAAGTGTGTGTTTTCCTTTTTTTTTATTGAATAAAGGAAGGTTAGGAAAGAAGATTATGTAAAGCCAGAAGAAATCAATTTCTTATTCACAATGATTCTTCTCGACACTAGTTATTTCTCCGAGTTGGTTGATTATGGCTCATTAATTCTTCGGGTTGGCTTATTTTGGCCAGTTAGTTCTCTGAATTGGCTGGTTTTGGACCATTTTCTTATTAAACTTGGTCCTTTTTTGTATTTCGATTTTAGTTGTGGTTATCATGAATTATGCATTTTTGTTTGACATAAAGAAATCACAATTTCAGTAATTTTATTTTATTTCATTGATCATTATCATTGACTAAGTCAAAGATTTCAACAAGCACATTAAGAATAATTATAATTAAATTTGTATTATTTATTGATTTTTAAAATTTTAAGCATATATGATTATTTTAGTTGGTTAATTTAAGTATACGTATTCATATTAGTTGGCTAATTTTAAAGTAAATATTTTTATAAGAATATAGACTGAATTATTCCAAAATATTAGTTGTACAAAAAAGGATAAAGTAACTCACATATCTATTTCGTACTAGGCACTTAAAATACCCATTAAGCAAATTACCATAAAGAAAAGAAAATAATTATTGGAATCTTTAAGGATTGTGACTTCTTGTGAGCCATGAAATGAGTAATTTGGTTTCAACTTCAAAATTTGTAAAAGTTAACCCACCTGAACGCCTGGTTGTGAATCCATATAACATACTTTAATTCCAATAGGTTGAATTATAATACATAATTATCAATTAATGGGGAATCCACATGACATAAAGGTACATTTAGCTAGGAGTAGTTCTTTTTAGGTGCAGGGACCTATTGTCAAATATATTGTATGAGCTGGAAACATTTCGTATCTGGTTCAAAAGATTTCGCATGTTAACATTATGTTGTCAAAATTCTCATACCTATTAACATAAAATGTATCCAATTCGTACTGGGCACTTAAAATACCCATAAGCAAATTACCATAAAGAAGAGAAAACAATTATTGGAATCTTCAAGGACTGTGACTTCTTATGAGCCATGAAATGAGTAATTTGGTTTCTAACTTCAAATTTTGTAAAAGTTAATCCACCTGGACGCCTGGTTGTGAATCCATATAACATATTTTAATTTTGTGATCAATTGAGTTCAATTCAAACACCTCTGGAATATGTCAAATTCGAATTTTTGATGAAATCAGTTTAATTATGACTAAATCTTTGATAAGTCTCGACCAACTATATTTTCCGTCTATTAGTGTTGAGATGTCAATTACAATCTTTTTTTGTTTTAAGGACATGGTAAATTTTGATTCGATACATGAAGTTGTAGATCATATGGTCATATTGTGTTAGAGTGAAATGATTGAGAATGAAAACAATGAAATAATTTCTAAGTCATGTAACTGAACAAGATACCAAATCAGAACAATCCCACCCTTACTTGGCAACACTTATCCCTCCCCTCTTAGTCCGCTTTTGAGGAGTGCTGAGTGCATGTGAGATTATGCATGACCACATATATTGCATATCAGCCTACCACTTGGAGATATTTTGAGTCTTGATATCTATCTTATGCATGAACTATATATTATTGGTGACCTATCATGTGTGCGGACGACGATTAGACATATCACTTGCCACCATTTCCATTCAGAAATCTATTCACACCAACATGCATGTTATCACTTATCAGTATAGTTACAAGTTTATCAATCACATCAATAGCCTAGTAGAGTTATGACATGTAATTCGATGATTAAAAGAAGCGATTAATACTAAGATTGGTAGAGTTATGACATGTAATTCGATGATTAAAAGAAGCAATTAATACTAAGATTAGTAGAGTTGTGACATGTAATTGGATGATTAAAAGAAGCAATTAATACTAGATGGGTGAAGACGATTTTCTTCCCACTTACCCTGTTTTAACAAAAGTGGTTAAGTTCGACTAGAAGCCCAACAACAATATAGTATATGTTCATTATTCTATTCTATCTTATTTTGAGTAATTAGATTCTATTTTAATTATCAAGTCAGAGAATAAATACAGAGTCTCCTATTTTTAGAATTAGTCTCTTGTTAGTTAACTCTAGATTCTAGCATATTTCATATATTATTTTATTACAATTAAAACTCTTAACTGTCTGGAATATTATGTCAGATAGCAAATATAAATAGGACCCTAGAACTTAACCCTAATTATGCGAATATTAATGAAGACAGATATTTTCATCATTTCGACCACCGACTAGGCTAAACCCTATCCGCGAATCTACCCTTTTAATGGACGAACCTACCTATTCAATGGGCGAATCCGCTTTTACGAGCACCAAAATCGCCACAACCATGGTAAAAGTCTTGATATTCCCTAAAAAGTTAGGTCCCCACACAAGACTTTGAGACAAATGAAATGTCACACTAACTAAGTAACTAGCTAGCTAGGGTCCAATGCCACCTTACCTATACTTTACATAGACAATCCACCAAGCAACCATAATATGCATGTGTGGTACTGGTAGCCTTCTTATCGGGTTCCACCATAATACCAAGTAACCAACACAAAAGGTCATCAAATACATATATGGTTCAATTGTTAACAACCCACTTGATGAAGAGACTAATAGAATTTAAGTAACTAAGAACACATTTAGTTTGAGGTTGGCTCTGATATTACAAAGTTATTAATCCGTTTATTGTTGAGGAGGAACTTTTGGGCTGGCTGAGACTGGGTAATCGGATCGACGGGTGGAGTTCGTCTACTCCTTTAAGGTACATATGTACCCTCTATGTAGCCAAAACTCACAATTATGTAATATTGTTGAACGGGAGGATTGGATTAGATATAAGGTCGAACCTAGAAGCCTATTCATATTTTAATGGACCTGATTCAAGAAAAATGTTAATAAAGTCCAATCAGAAATGGGGCCTAAACCAGAGAAAGCCAATCAGAAATATATATTATAACCGGTATAATGTATGTCAACCAAGTCGTTGTAGTATAGTGGTAAGTATTCCCGCCTGTCACGCGGGTGACCCGGGTTCGATCCCCGGCAGCGGCGTCTTCTTTTGGTTTCTTTCTTTTTTGGTGACCCCTGTTCGATCTCTGAAAGTGGTGCTATTTTTGTTGGTTTTCTTTTGTTTTAACCTACCAGTTCAGAAACTATGTCTATAAATATGTAACACTATTTTACAGAATAAATATTTGGATCGATACTCCAATTAGAAATTTAAGAAGTTTACAACTCAAATAGTATTATTATTGGATTTATTGGGATTAGTAAGAGTTAGCTGTGAAGTTGAGAAACATTTGAGTACTTCACAATCAACTTACCTGTAATCTGTAATTAAACAATCAAGTTGAAACCTGAACATGGTTCGTTCTACATGTCTTCAAATTCACTCAAATGTTACAAAATGAAGTCTTGGTTTCGAAACGTTGATCAGACTGATCTGCAATAATGGCAAAGGATCAGAACTCTTATTTCAGCCTGCGCTGTCGTTGTTATACTCTCTTCTTTCTGTCATCACTCTCCTCAATCCCGTTCCTCATCTGGTCCAATTTCTCCATCCACTGCTACCCTCATCTCCTTACAATGGAGCGAGATGAAAACAGTTCTCAATCGCTTGACCTTCTTACATTTCCATCAGCCTGGAATGAGCTCCAGTTCTCTTCTCAGCCGCCTCCAAGACTCCTTAAGATTGCACTCTTTGTCAAGAAATGGCCTGTTGGTTCACACGCAGGAGGACTTGAACGCCACGCCTTAACTCTGCACGTTGCTCTAGCCAAACGTGGCCATGAGGTCCATGTCTTCACCCCTTTCTTCAATATAACTTCTAAAATTCCGAACTTGCTCTTTCATTTCTCAAAACGAACATCAGCTGGTTATCTTGATCAAGCCATTGCCTGGAACCAGTTCCAAGCTGAAAACTCCACCAGAAGACCATTCGATGTGGTTCATACTGAAAGTGTTGGACTGATGCACACAAGGTCGAAGAATATAACCAACCTTGCCGTCACTTGGCACGGGATTGCGTATGAAACTATACACTCTGATATCATACAAGAACTCCTAAGGGATCCTGAGGCAGCAAAGTCTTCTATTTTAACCGAAAGAGTGTCGAAAGTGATTGACGAGATCAAGTTTTTTCCTCGTTACACTCATCATGTTGCTACAAGCAATCATGTTGGTGATGTCTTGAAGAGAATTTACATGATCCCAGAAGAACGCGTTCACATCATCCTAAATGGTGTTAATGAGGAGATTTTCAAGCCAGATCATGTAAAGGACAAGAAAGGTGATCAGGAATCCAAGAAGTCACTGGTTATCGGTATGGCAGGGAGGTTGGTTAAGGACAAGGGGCATCCATTGACCTACGAAGCCATGAGACAGATTTTCGACGAAAATCCATCTTTTCACAAGAGCATCAGTGTCCTGGTCGCTGGAGACGGCCCTTGGGGTGCCCGGTACAAGGACTTGGGGTCCAATTTTCATGTTTTGGGTCCATTGAATCAAACTCAACTAGCAAAGTTTTACAATGAAATCGACATTTTTCTCAACCCAACACTCCGTGCACAAGGGTTGGACCACACGTTACTGGAGGCCATGCTAGTCGGAAAGCCAGTGATGGCCACAAGACTAGCCAGCATCACGGGTTCTGTGATTGTTGGTAAAGATATCGGTTACACATTTTCTCCTAGCGTTGAAGCACTGAAGAAAGCTTTATATGAAGTGTGGAGAGATGGAAGAGGTGTTCTGGTGCAGAAAGGTCAACTGGCTAGGAAAAGAGCAGGGACTATATTTACAGCTACCAAAATGGCTGCAGCGTATGAAAGGATGTTTTTGTGCATATCAGATAACACAAAAGATAGCAATGACTACTGTAAGTACAATTTATAATGTTAGCCAGATTGTGAATGCTAAATCAGTAACTTCATTTGACAATCATATGTAGCTTATTGCTTAGTTCAGTGCACTGATTGATACGTGCAAGCGTTGAAATTGATACTCATTCAATAGGGTCTGAAGCAGGAGAAGATGAAAGACACTTACAAAATATCATGTGCATTCAGAAACCAAAAGATGTCAAAAAGTAGGTTAAAAATCTGCTCAATGATCCATCATTATGTTAGTAATAGAACTATAGAAGTATAGTGTACAGAGAATATATTATTGCAATTCATACCTTTCACCCCTTTTTGGCTGCCTGGTAGAGGTTGAACTGCCAGTTTCATTACGTGCTGTTCTGCCCCTTTTCCTGCTTGTTGGTGACACCTGGTTATCAACTTAGCAATAACCAGGCTGTATCCTTGTATCGGAAAGCTGCAAGCAAGCGAAACCAGCTCCACAGATTAATTTCCTGGATACAATAGCCCTTGAGAAAATAACAACACTTCAAGGCTTAAAAATACTATGTGAAGTGTTTTTCATCAAATTTATGTGCAGTGCATATACAAGGCGATAAATACCAGTGCCCGTCTGCATAATTAAACTATCTAGAGAGAGCGAGCGTAATAACTGTTTAGTGAAAAAAATTCTGATAAAAAGAGAAGCTACTTACCTTTGCACGTGAAAGGAAGTAGTCTCAGATACAGCACCCTATGAACAATTATATACAGAAAACATAAAATGCATGCACTGCCACAGTAGTTTGCTAGAACTCCTTAATTCGCCCATAGGACATACTGCCCAGTGCTCACGCCTTATGCAGGGAGAAGGAGCAACCTCTCTGATGTCTCAGACAACACTGAACCAGATCACGAGAACATTATACGCAACATATAGAGAAATAAGGCCGTTCTGTTTTACATTTTCTTACTTCTTATTTATATTTCTTTCATTTCTTTTTTTAATTAAAATTTCTTTTACCTTTTCTGAACTGAATTGCTATTTTATATGTAAGATCTAATAACACAACCATTCCAAAATGACCTAAAGAATGATGGAATGCAAAATTTAGAAGCAGAGTTCTGACAAAAAAGGAACTGGTAATTTCTATGTAAACCAACAGGTACATGCAGTCATTATCCACTAGTGACAAGTTTTATATGTCTTGTTCAATCTGTATTGTTACATGATAAATTCCAAACTCTTGTTCACAATGTTCCCTAACCTTAAGCAAAATTTCGTTCGAATCAAGTCCCGGTCCAATCCTAACATGACAAGCCAGTGCATGCTTACCTAATGTGATAGTCCAGACATGAAGATCATGAACATCATAAACTCCTCCAACAAGCTTAATATGATTCGCGACACGATCAGCATCAATTTCGCTTGGCGTCCTCTCCATCAGTATGGAAACCACATTCTTTAACATTGGTAAGGTCGTGCCCAAAGCAATAGTAGCGAACATGAGCGTGCAAATCAGATCGACCACTAGCCATTCTGGTTTTATCCATATGACTATTCCAGTAATCAGTACTCCAACAGACTGGATCATATCTGTCATAATGTGTAAATACGCCCCCTGGATGTTTATATTCAGTTTTTCCATTCTCCCTTGATGAGAAACCAGCTTTGTGCCCTCTTCTTCATCTTCTTCTCCGGTTTCATGACTATGATCGTTGCCATTACATTCCTGGTGAGTATGGCCATGATGAGAATGGTCGTGACCATGATGAGAATGGTCATGACCAAGCCAATAAACAATGAAAAAGTTGACAGCAAAGCCAAATGCAGCAATAACGCACATAAGTCTTCCATCTATCTTGTTGCTTTTGGTAGTCAGTCTGTTTATTGCTTCGTAGATTAAACTTATGGAAATGAGCCATATTAGCTGAATGGATAAAAGGGCTCCTATCACTTCAACACGGCTGAATCCAAAAGACTGTTGCGGAGTTGCATCCCAAGTGGATATCCAGACAGCCAGAAGTGAAACAAAGAATCCAGTTATGTCAGACAAAATGTGAGCTGCATCAGTAAGAATTGCCAGGCTGTTGGCTCTTAAACCACCATAGATCTCAACAGCCATGACCATTGAATAAAACATTATGAGCCCACAAAGTTTCAGCGCTGTCTTTGACTGTTCTGACTTTCTGGATCCTTTCTCTGAGAATGAACAGATGGGGCTGCACGAGAACAATGATTTCTTACGAAAAACACCTGTGTTTTCAACTGAGATTCTAGGTGTTTCGATTTCAACCACTTGTAATTCATTTGAGCTTTCCATCTGCATTGAGTATCATGGTAGCAGATCAAGCAAGCGTTAAAGAAAAACAACTGGTGGAAAGTGAAAACTAACTCTATCAACGTGACATGTTCAGCAAGAAGACAAGTGAAACACCATATTAATCATCAAACAATCTAGCAATCATTCAATGAAGGAACAGTGCAGGCCTAGTATTTACATATGACGGTGTCGTATCCAGTGAACGAAAACATCATCTCGTTGCAACCCTTTCTCATATATGATATACCAGATTCTACTAGCTATTCATTCAAAATGTTTGCAACATTGCTACCAAACCTAACAGCCTAACTGAACACTCAGCTATTAAATGTGGTGTGACTCACATTTCATGTATTTGATAGCATTTAGCCACACTGAAACAAACATTACAAACTCAGATGAGCATGTCCAATTCAAATTTCCCATATCAGAGTTGCTTGTTCCATTGAAATCATCATCATCATCATCATCATCATCATCATCATTCATCACACATGAGTAAACAGGAAACAAATTATCTACAATTAGACAAAAGGCTATAAACTTTACAGAATAAAATGCTAATTTTCACCTAAATTCTCAGGAATCAAAACCTAAAAAATGATTTTATTTTATTTTTAACAGATTCTCACAATTAATTGCAGGCATACCTCAAGAACCAATGAACCTGTTGATCAAACGCAATGCAAATGATAAAAGCTCAGTGCAGAGAAGGGACATTTATAGTCAGTTGCAAGAATGCAAATTATAGAAAAGGGAAAAAACGTTGACTGGCAATGAAGAATAGGATGCCCATTTATGAGGAACAAGAAAAATCATTCAAGTTTTTTTTCTTTGTTGAATCAATGAAGAGAATGTTTTTTATCCTTTATTGAGTCGATCAATATCCACAAAGTTTTCATGGATTGTACCATGAAAATATGGAAAACTTAATTGAGTGAGCTTACCTTGTTGATGGTTAAGCAAATTGACCTCAAATTCAACGAAATTGAAGGGTGGTTTGGTTTACGTCTACATGGATAATCGCTTCGGACAGGAGTCAAATCGTTAAGACGAATCAGATTAGCTCGAGACTTTGACACATATTCAGGAATTTTGGAATTGTTATGTCAAAGAAAACATAAATGAATTTAAATTATCTATCAACAACCACCCATCAAACGTCACTTATTGGGATAAATTTTAAATTAATTTTTTTAATTAAAATTAATTTTTTTTTATAAAATATTTAATTTGAATGGGAAAATGAACGCTCCAGCAGTATGTCAAACAGGGACTAAGGGGCTGAGTGACATATAAATCAAGTGAACACTTGAGTTGATTGAAATTTATTTTTGTATTTGGTACCCATTTAAATTGTGTCCATTATAATGTGGTTAATATTCACACATTTTAACCAATCATTTATCTCTTACACAACCTATACAACAAAAATCTATAATACCCGTTCAAACCAATCATACATCTCGTACATCAATCATTTATTTCTTACACAACATATATAACAAACCTACAATACTCTTTCAAACCAATCATCTACCTCTTACACAAATCATATATCTCTTACACAACATATATAACAAACCTACAATACATTATATCATTACAATTCTATACCAAAAATTAATTTTAACTATCCAACTACAATTTAGTAACTATTCACCCATTCAAACGGATCCAACTCCGATTTTATTCCAAACAGTATCTAAATGAATGGAAATTAGCGAGTTTTTAGGTGACGATAACATATTTTCATAATAATATGGGTACTCAAATGTAGATTAATAATTTGTTTGGATTAGAACTAAACATTCATTTTAATTAGGAAACACAAATTGTAACGATCCGGGCTACTAATATTTTAATTGAGACAACTTCTCAATTCACAATAAGGTCTCGCCTTTTACTTATGGTCAACCAAATAAGGAAATTGGAAAGTTGAATGCAGTGCCCAACATCAAATATCAATTTAAGAGCGAAGTAAATGAATTGAAAGATATATATGTAGACCACCACACTTATATGATATAAATTTAAAGTCATTTTTTAATAGTTTTAAAAGTAGATCGGTAGGCTTCAATACAAATCGCACAATATCATATCAACATAACGTGTACAAGACAATTATAGATAACCTTGCTGCCTTCAATTGGGCTAGAATAGACCTCAACTTATTAGTGGTCTAGTCACTACCAATTTGATAGTTGGTTATTAAATAGAAAGTTGAGAACAGATGAAATTTGAATAAAAAAATATGGTAGCCTAGTAAAATTGTTAACATAAATTTAATATGTGGCTAATAGTCAAGTCGGATAGAAGTGAAAATGGGGAACCCTTGTACGAGATTTTTTTTTAAAGCCTAAAAGCATGATATAGATAGATTAAAGATTCATTAAGATTCATAACACAACCGCCTATTAACATTCACAATCCAACGAGACGTACTTATAAAAGATTGTAGTTTAGAGATTGCATTTGCATATTACATTATGTATTTTTTAGATCATGTTACTTATAAATCCCTACTATTTCAATTCCTTTACTATATAAATTATAAAATTTAAAATTATTATGTTGCAAAATTTAGGATTATTGAATTGGACATATTTAACCGATTCAATATTGAATAAATTTGAAATTAATTTGCAAACTCTGAATTGAATTACTAAGAGTCTGATTGGTATATAATTCAAATTTATTTTTCCCAATTTGAATGGTTTTTTTGGGACAAAATAGGCCATTCGTATTGGTAAAAGCCAAATCGAATTCTATATCAAATAGTCACTAATTGATATGTATCAATTGGAATCCATAAAATTCAATTGATTTGGTTTTGCATTTGATTATATAATAAGACATTCAAATTGGTAAAATTCAATTCAAATTTTATATCAAACAATCACTAATTAATATGTATCAATTGGAATTCATAAAATTCAATTGATTGGTTCTGAATTTCTCATTAATCAAATGCATCTACCTACCTGATAGGTAGTTACAAGTGTATAGGTCTCAGGAGAGGATATTGAGTAGTAATGAGTAATGAACTGGATGCACACTGGAGAATGGAGAATGTGATATCGCAGAACTTAGAAAAGGTCTCATTCCATAATCAAATTCAAAAGATATCTCAAGTGGCCTAGGCAACCACACGAGGGACAAGCGGAATTATCGATAAGCATAATAAAAGAAATTATCTTTATGTCTTTCCCATTAACACGTCACATTCTTCTACTATATCCCATTGACCAAAAAAACATATATAAATAAAAGTTTAATTTAATATTATACGAACGAGATCGTTTAGTCGAGACTACAATAAACTGAGGTTAATAAAATTACTCTATATTTACATTTGCATACCATTTGAACATGTATAAATACCATACTTCAATAAAAATATTTAAGCCTTTAATATAGGAATAATAATTCAATTTTGTGTGAAGAAAGAATGACTCAACAAGATTGTTGTTGCATCCCAATTAACATGAACCTTAATGAATATAGACTTTTTATAGTATATTCGTTAAATGATATAAAGAAATTTGTAGTTAAATATGTAATGATTATGTTGAATATCGATGTAAGTTGATTTTAATATTATAAAATAATTTTAAATTTGAAAATGAGGAAATGAAGCATTAGTTCTCTCCGCTTCATTGGTGTTGTAGCCTCCAAATTAACTCTACCCTTGCTGTCTCTTTTCTCTCTCTCACTAGAATTTTCCATTTCCTTTTTCAAAATTTAAAAATCTCCCAAAATCTAATTTCCTTTTTCTTTTCTGTTTTGAAAATTATTATAATTACCAATTTGTTCGGGATGTGTATGTATTCATCCTGTTGTTTGTGAAATAGTTACTATTTTTATTATTATTTTCCGTTTGTTCCTTAATCCCAACAAAAATCACTTTGGGAATCTAGGGTTTGTTCTTCTTCTTCTTCTTCCTTCTTTCTTGTTGGTAAATCGGAACCCTAGAAACAGAATCGGTAGAGAGAGAAAGAGGTGTTTAGAGAGAGAAGAATAGAGAGAGAGAGAGAGAGAGAGAGAGAGAGAGGAAGATGGCTGCGCCGGCGGCGAATGGGCAAGGTATAGATTCAGCGACGCTGGATGACATCATCAATCGATTGTTGGAGTTTCGTAATGCGAGGACTGTTCGTCAGGTTCAGCTTTCTGAGAATGAGATCCGTTCTCTCTGTACCTCTTCCCGTGAAATCTTCCTCTCCCAGCCTAATCTCCTTGAGCTTGAAGCCCCTATTAAGATCTGTGGTATTCATTTTTCCACCCCTTTCTTCTCTCTTTTACTTTCATTTCTATATCTATTTATTTGTTTGGCTCTCTATTTGTTTATTATGATTGATTTTGTTGTAGTTATGCTTTTTTTTGTGGATATTCTTATGCATAGGTGATGACTGATGATGATTAATCGAGGTTGAATTGAATATTTGTGGTTTTGTATTTTCGATTGGTCGTGAGTCTAATTGGATGGACTGTGTGTCTATTTGTTGAAAGGTTTCTTGCATTTTGTTAGTAGTGCATGGATGCAGGTTGGTTTATGTGTAAATTGGTGTGTCATCTGAGCTTATACTTGATTACAGTAGTGTGCATGGAAGGAATTTACCAGTTGTTGCATTTTGGCGTTTTCCTGTTACGTTTTTAGTTGAATGTAACAAGGGAAATTTTGCGTTTGGGGGCACATGGTTTATTTAAACATGTTGTCTTGCCGCGCTGTAGATTGCTTTGGTTGCAGTTTAGGGTTTTATGGAGTAAAGAGTGCAATAGCTGCAACTGTGATGATGACGCTAGCTAAAGTTGCTACAGGATCATAGTTTTTTCATTTTATCCATCCAAATTGGGGTTTTCTGAAATTGTGTCAACGTATACGTTATTATTTTTTATTGGCTCTACAATAAGTTGTCTTTTTTAGCAAATGGAGTAAAAATGATGTTTCTTTTCCGTTTGACATTTGAAAATTGGATCCTGTTGAAAATTTCTCACCAGGTAACTTTCAGCATATGGTTTAACCTTTTGTCGTATTACGTATTCAACGAGTTAGATGCAAATTTGAGATTTATGAAAGCTCAAGATTGTATTGGATTGTGTGCTGCACTCAACAATTCATCATGCAATTTCAGCTTACAGTTGCATGAGATGTTGGAACTTAAATTTCTTTATTTTCCAGTGATTACAGTTTTCGGAAAACAGTCACTTCTTCCAATTTACTAGTGCAAATGTGATTGAACAATAAAAAAATTCCTTGTCGAGTGCAGGTGACATCCACGGGCAATATGGAGACCTTTTAAGGCTTTTTGAATACGGTGGATTTCCACCAGATGCCAATTATCTGTTCTTAGGTGATTATGTTGACCGTGGCAAACAAAGTTTAGAGACTATATGCCTCCTTCTGGCCTACAAAATCAAATATCCTGAGAATTTCTTTCTCCTGAGAGGAAACCATGAATGTGCCTCTATTAACAGGATATATGGATTCTATGACGAATGCAAACGCCGATTTAACGTCCGATTGTGGAAGGTTTTTACAGAGTGTTTTAACTGCCTTCCCGTGGCAGCTCTTATAGATGACAAGATACTCTGTATGCATGGTGGCCTTTCTCCAGATCTAACACACCTGGATCAAATTAGAAATTTACCCCGTCCCACTGATGTTCCTGATTCTGGACTCCTTTGTGATTTACTATGGTCTGATCCTAGTCGAGAAATTAGGGGTTGGGGGATGAATGATCGTGGTGTCTCTTATACATTTGGTCCAGATAAGGTGGCAGAGTTCTTAATGCAGCATGATATGGACCTAGTCTGCCGTGCCCATCAGGTATTTGTGATTCTATTGGATTAATTTCTTTTCAGTTATTACTTTTCCTGTCTCATAGATTTTTTTTGTGGCAGGTCGTCGAAGATGGTTATGAGTTTTTCGCTGATAGGCAGCTAGTGACCATATTTTCTGCCCCCAACTATTGTGGTGAATTTGATAATGCTGGTGCTATGATGAGTGTCGATGAGAGCTTGATGTGCTCGTTCCAGATTCTGAAACCAACTGATAGGAAGAGGTTCTTGTGAAGCATGATCATAGCATCTCGCTCATATTAATGACCAGGTAACATCATATCCTTACATTATTATCACTTCTACAAGGAAGCTGTATGCCTGTATGTTTAGTTTAAATTTGATTTATTGTAACTCACTAGTTTTATATGAAGGAAATCTTCAACATTGCCTCTTAACTTGTACAGTTCCATAACACCTTTCCTCTTTCCGCAACATCTACTTTCAGAATGAATTTTCCAACGTATTAACCCCCCCCCCCCCCCCCCCCCCCCCCCCACCCCCCCCCCCCCCCAC
>JAYMSP010003702.1:0-18785 GCA_036897095.1 Plantago elongata
TATATATATATATACACACTTTAGAGTTTTGAGTCAGTTCTATGGTCTGATCTCTGAAGATTGTATAATTTCCGACAATTTCGATAACGTATGCGTATAGTGATAGGTCTTGCGCTTTCCTTTTGGTAATTAGCAGGTGATGATGCAATTAGAATGATTTGGGTCTTATTTAGCTGCATTCCCCAGTCACAGAATCCATTTTACTGTGCTGCTTTCTGTAACTATAGTTGACTCCATTGTGATTTAATTTCCTGGTTTCGTGCAGGATCATTGAAAATGAACTCATTAAGCAGGACTGGAGATCTAGGAAGAGGGTTGAAATCTTTCAGTATGTTTTTCTCAAGTGGACACTTGCTCTTCTCATTGGATCACTTACAGGGGTTGTTGGATTCTTCAACAATCTTGCAGTTGAAAACATCTCTGGTTTCAAGCTCCTGCTTACCACCAATTTGATGCTCAAGGATAGGTAAGTCCCACTCTGAGTGCAGGCACGATCTTCCGGATTAGTTATGAGTACTAATTTATGGATAATGAGTGACATACATAGTCACGAAAGACACTTGAAACTGTAAACTTAATTAATCATCATTACATCACGGTTATGTCTAGTGGTATTCCTTTCCGTTCATTTTCTAGTGGCAGACTTTTTACTAATATATGTCACCCAGTGTAATTAATAAGTATTTTTCCTATCTGATGCTTCAGTTTTCTTTGTGCCCCATGACATAATGTTCTCCGGGTCTTTTAAGGCATTGCCCTTGTTACTTTTAATAATGATAAAATCTAATTGGCTGTATATATATTTCTTTTTAAACGGCTAAGGTGACTTGAACCCCGAACTATTGGTTGGAGGGGAAACTAATTACCAACTAAGTTGCACTTCGTTGTCAATCTACTTGGCTGTATATTTTCATCGAAGTGATGCGAATGATGTGTGGACATATTCGATTCCTTGTCTTCAAGATAAATAAGAACGAAGTATTTCTTTCAGCGCAGGTACATTATGGCATTTGTGTCATTTGCCGGTCTTAATCTGATTCTGGCGATCTGTGCTGCCGTATTATGTGCATACATTGCGCCTGCAGCGGCTGGTTCTGGTATACCTGAAGTTAAAGCGTATCTTAATGGCGTAGATGCACATTCTATATTGGCTCCAAGTACCCTATTTGTTAAGGTTTGTAGGCCTCTACTCTGATACTTCCTTCTTTTTGTAGTCCTCAGTCCTCTTGTACGCATACTGCCAGTTTTGAGCATCAAATTTTCTCACCAGTTTTTTCATTCATTTTTCCCCCGAGTACCTTTAAAAAAAACTGTATGAATAATGCATTTGGTTGGATGAGAAGTATTTACCAAATTACCATTTCATTGTCTAACATTCGCTCACAAACTTGCATCACTATTAACTTGCTGTTGATTGAAGTGCATAATACTGATAGTTATAAATTTTCTAGCAAGCATTTTAGACATTATGAACTGCACAAAATTTGTAGCGCCTTTATGCAAACTTCTAGCATAAGTTATGCAGAAAAATATATCATGTTATATATTGTCAATGCTAGATGAAAAAGCAAATGTACTCGGTTATCCCTCATTTAATCATTTGACTCTGGGGGTTTGATGGTATTATATATGAGACTGGTAGAAAATGCAGCTATGAGTTATGTATAGCTTAGTGCACTTTTCTTGTGTCGAGCCATTGCTTTGCAGTTTCCTTGGTAAGTTCCAATGTTTTGAATTTTAAAGTCTGTGTAGTGTGTAAAGATGAGAGGACCAGCTTTATAATACCAATTTACTAAAAGCACTTGCAATGCTCTGTAGATTTTCGGTTCTATTTTTGGAGTTTCTGCTGGATTTGTTGTTGGTAAAGAAGGACCTATGGTGCATACTGGTGCTTGCATAGCAAACTTACTAGGTCAGGGAGGATCTCGCAAATATCATTTAACCTGGAAATGGCTCAGGTACTTCAAAAATGATCGAGATCGCAGAGATTTAATTACATGTGGAGCAGCTGCTGGTGTTGCTGCCGCTTTCCGTGCTCCTGTTGGTGGTGTTCTTTTTGCTCTTGAAGAAGCAGCCTCATGGTACATTCCATTGTGCTCTCACCTTTCCAGCATGTTATATTCTTAAAATACTTGGAAATTAATATTCAAAAGCTGGAGACTGGAGACCATGTTGAAGTACTGAACGTTGAAGCATGGGTGCCAAAGAATGATTTAGTGATTTTGGATTTCTTGTAAAAAGCCTGTTTTTACTTGAATACGAGGAACAATCGTACCTCCCCCATGATAAGTTATATTAATGTGAGGTGGTTTTTCCTACTATTTTGAAAGAAAAAAAAGACTTTCACAAGACTTGCTCTTATTAGCCCTCACAATTTCTGGTCTCCATCACTAACGGATTTACCCTGTTCACTCAGGTTTCAATTTTCCAGAAGTCCTCCCTCAAAAATTTTCATATGATAGCAAGAATAAAAGTAGTAAACAGTAATTACTAGGTCAGTACTGTAAATGAATTTGGTGAATTATTGCCAAATTATAGGTTAGTGACTGAGGGGGTGTTTGGATGGGGATTTGAATATCCCCATTTAGCTCGATGAACAGTGATTTGGCCTAAAATACACTTAAAATACCCCACTTAAATGTCCATCCAAACATAATTTTCACCAAAATCCATCCAAATGCCCACTCAAATGTTCATCCAAACAGCCACTTATATTTTGATTAGCACTGCTTTGTTCGTTCTTTGTAAACAGTCTGAGACAACACTAAAGTTCTTAACCTTGCACAATAGCTACGAATCCGTTTGGTCAACAAATTTGACTGCATGTGTTTGCCCTGTGAATGTCGGTTTTGTTATGTCGAGACTTTTCAGTTATGCATTTCTAATGGATTCATATGTATTGTTATTGTTTTAGGTGGCGTAGTGCCCTTCTCTGGAGGACCTTCTTCACTACAGCTGTTGTAGCTGTGGTATTGAGGACTTTCATGCAATTTTGCCGCAGTGGTAAATGTGGACTATTTGGACAAGGAGGTCTGATCATGTTTGATGTAAATTCTACTATCCCTGCCTATAATACCGCAGATCTACTTGCCGTTATCTTTATTGGGGTTCTTGGGGGCCTCTTGGGAAGCTTTTACAATTATCTAGTCGATAAAGTCCTGAGAATTTACAGCATCATCAACGAGTAAGTTTATTTACCCTTCTCCATCTACTTTTACTTTTATGATCTGTTCCATGTTATACCATGCAAATATGTTATATATGTGATAATCTATTCCTGTATGAACTCCAATATCCAAAGGCACGCTTAAGTGGTAATAGTTTGATGAGCAATTTAATTCTGTCTTTCTTATGGCTGTCTTACACCTGAGCAGGTGTTGCTATCCTTCATTTTCTTTTATTTCTTTATCGCATCTATAGCCTTATTGTTTGTTCTATTGAGATGAATGCATTGACTATGTACTTGGTGCTGCTTGCCATTGTTCTCTCTCTTGAAATGGTATGCTCAACACCTTTGTTCTTAATTTCATTTTATTATATTTAATTTTCTTTTCTTTTTTGTTTTGTCAGATTCAATAATATTTTCTCCTTTCCTATAGCAATACATAGTTCTTCATTATATTACAGCCACCGAGTATTTTCCAGATATGTTACATCTTCTGCCTTTTGTGTTTTAAACTTATTCTGCTGTTAGTACTTTAATTAGCATTTCTAGAAGTTGTTGAATGTTGGTTTTACTTGTTTCTTTCGGCACATGCATACCTTTGGGGTTCTTATTTCTGCTGTAATTTCCCCAGATCTCTTACGTCATCTTAGAATGAAGTATTATCATTTCGCTGCTCATTTCTTTTCCATTTTTTTTGCTTTCTTGCAGGAGAGGTCCAGCTTTTAAGGTCTTACTTGTCATCATTGTTTCCCTTCTAACCTCTTGTTGTGCCTATGGTCTCCCTTGGGTCGCACAATGCACCCCATGCCCTGCCGGCTTAGAAAGCGAGTGCCCCACTGTAGGTCGCTCAGGCAACTTCAAAAACTTCCAATGTCAAGATGGACAGTACAACGACCTTGCATCTCTTTTCCTCAACACCAATGATGATGCAATCCGGAATCTATTTAATTCTAAAAACCGAAATGAATTTCACATCTCCTCACTGTTCATGTTCTTCATTGGTATATACTTCCTGGGTATTATCACTTATGGAATCGCTGTTCCTTCTGGGCTATTCATTCCAGTAATCCTTGCGGGAGCTACATATGGACGCCTCGTTGGTCGACTCTTGGGGTCAGTATCCAGTCTTGATGTTGGGCTTTTTGCTCTTCTTGGAGCCGCTTCGTTTCTTGGTGGCACCATGAGAATGACGGTATCTCTTTGTGTTATACTCTTGGAGCTTACGAATGATCTGTTGATGCTTCCCCTAATGATGCTCGTCCTTCTTATCTCTAAAACCGTGGCCGATTGTTTTAACGAAGGTGTCTATGATCAAATTGTGAAGATGAAGGGTTTGCCTTACATGGAAGCCCATGCTGAACCATACATGAGGCATTTGGTTGCAGGGGATGTTTGTTCTGGTCCATTAATTACATTTTCAAGTGTTGAGAAAGTTGAGCACATTTTTCATGCTCTTCAGATGACTAGGCACCATGCATTTCCTGTAACCGATGATCCGCCGTTTACAGATGCACCAGAACTGTGCGGGCTGGTTTTGAGGTCTCATTTGCTTGTTTTACTCAAGGCAAAAAAATTCACTAAGAACAGGGTGTTGTCGGGTTCAGAACTTTTACGAACTTTTCATGCCTTTGATTTCGCTAAGGCTGGGTCAGGGAAGGGGCTTAAGGTGGAAGATTTGGTCCTTTCGGATGAGGAGTTGGAGATGTACGTTGATCTCCATCCTATAACGAATACGTCTCCATATACTGTGGTAGAGACCATGTCCCTTGCGAAAGCTGCAGTCCTCTTCCGAGAACTTGGTCTCAGACACTTGTGTGTTGTCCCAAAGACACCTGGGGTAAGCTAAAATCGTTTACTATGCACTCTTCTCTGTATCCCTTCAACTTCTTTTAAAGACAGCATTATGATTTTTAGGGCTGATACCACGTTCTATAGAGCAAAACTACCATGTTTTCAGAAACTTTATCCATTTATTTAAAAAAAAATGGTAAGCATGGGTGTATGTATAGCCTTTTGAAGACATGAAGGGTTTTTACTCTATGCAAGTGCCATGGTGAAATTTAGCGAGGGACATTATACATTTCCCCAGACCACATAGGCCGCTAAAGTTTAACTTGCTGTTTCTTGATTGCAGAGGCCACCTATTGTTGGCATCTTGACAAGGCACGACTTCATGCCAGAGCACGTTTTGGGGCTCTACCCTCAATTCAATCACCACCACAAGTAGACATTCTTGGCACGCTGGTCGGTGATCAGTTGGGAGTATATATATCCACAACATTTTGCATAGACCGTCTATTGGATTAGACGCAGTATCTCCTGAAGAAGTCAGTTCAACTTTGCCTGTCCATAAATTTGGCCGCCTGTAATATATGAGTTGTGAAAAGGTCTATTGTTACATTCAATTTATAAACTATATATACATTTACCAAAAGAGTGAAGTACTATTATTTCTGAATGGCACACCAGAATAATTTGTCATTGACGATCTCTTGTTCACGGTGAGGAAGGTTGCAATGATCTGTTGCAAAACTTTCTGCTGTGTACGATTGTTGTTTATGATGTACAGTATTTTTGGGGCATTTTAGAAGTCGGTCTCTGAGCAGTATCCAGACTCCAGAGTGATAAAGGTTGATTTCAGTTGGAATGCCTATGGTTTTGTACAGGTTTTTACAAGTTCTAGTGAGAAAATATTCCTCCGGCATGCACGTTCATTTTGATTAGACGTTTCTTTTCTATCGTTTAGAAAAATCAAGTATTCTTACGTTCCATATTGCTGTACCATTGTAGATAAGTTGATTGATTGACACATATTATTTATTTTATTGTCGACTGGCTAAATTATAGTAAAATTAAGGATTTTTTGATATTTTTGTGGTTTTTAAGTTCTAATAGTCTAATCGGTTGAGTTTTATAAAAACTGTTGAAATACACATTTTTCCTTATGATTTTAATAGATTATGTTATGGTTTTAAGTTGTTAAGATTGAAATTTACAGTTATGATTTTACGTATAATCGTTTACGTATTAAGAGATAATGTGATGGTTTTATTGTGCCAGTATTGTATGTTCGATTATTGTTTTAACCTCGTTTTTTAAATATTTAAGTGATTGTATGATAATTTTAAAATGATTTGTTATAATTTTAAGTAACACTTTAATATCAGCAAACCAACAATAAACAAGTCTAAAACTTTTATGTATACCTTTAAAATATCAATAAACGATTTTAAAATAAATTACTTGCAATATTCATTTATTACAATAGTGTTGATACAAATGCGAACTGAGTTGTTATGATTAAACTTGTTGGTGAACTTAATACGCTGTCGTTTGTTGCTTCAGTATTGCAATGACATATTTGAGATACATGTCCATTAAACTCGTGATGTTATCATCAGTACCTGCTTAAAATTTCAAACCATAACGATTCTGATTAAAATCATCACAGCCGTGCTTAAAATAGTAAAAAGTATGAACATGAAACACAAGATAAAAAACAGTAAAATTGATTCTTAAAAGTATAACGGTGTCTTCTAAGACGATAATAATACATTTTATAACTATAACAAATCAGGAACATGCAATACGAGCTAAAAATAATAATATTAATTCTTAAAATAATAATGGTGCTTTTTAAAACTATAATAATGATTCTTAAAACTATAATAATGATTCTTAAAACTATAACAAAACATAATAATGCAAAACGAGCTACAAACATTAAACAAAACAGAAAAACACAACACAAGCTAAAAATAATATAATTGATACTTAAAATCATAACAATGTCTCTTAAAACTATATCAATGACTCTTAAAACTATAGTAATACAAACACATACAAGCAAACTAAAAACAATAATATTATTGCATAAAACCATAATATATAATCTCTTAAAGCTATACTAATGCCTCTTAAAATTATAATGGGCATGAACATGCAACACAAGATAACTATTGATGCTTGAAACTACAACAGAGACTTTTAAAAATATATCAATGCATCTTACAACCATAACAAAGGATTATGCAACACAAACTGAAAACTATAAAACTGATTGTTAAAACAGTAAGGTACGTACAGATTTGATTTCCACACTTGAACATATTATCATGAATGATTTTCAAATCTGGCGAGCAAGCATCTTCATCATTCTGGATTTTTGATTTTGAACATTATAGTTACCATATCTGAAAGTTTTAAAGAGCAAATCATGAAAATCGAATCGAAAAAATGATGAAAAACACACAAGCTAAAGACAATAATATTGGTGCTTGAAACTATAACATTGACTCGTAAAAATATAACAATGCATCTTAAAAGTAAAACAAATCAAAAAAATGCAACACAAGCTAAAAAACCATAAGAATATTTATTAAAATTAAAAGGTACGTACGGATTTATGTTCAGATCTGATATATTTTTCAAATATGAACAGATTTTCGTAAATGATATCCAAATATAGTGAGCTAGCTTCATCATCTTTTTTGGATTTACAAATTTGAACTTTATAACAACTGGATCTAAGAATTTTAAGTATGAAATCATGAGAATCGAATAGAAAAACATGAAACACACAAAACACCTATAGCACACACAAAACTCTAAATAGATCGCAAACACACAAAAACAAAGAGGTTTTTACCTGATTCACGTCCATGTAAGCTATTTAGCTGAAATTCGGTGGAAACAAGGTGGAAACGGTGAAAATCCGACGAGAAATCGGTAGATCGAAAGAGAGAAACTCGTAGAACACACACAAATACGTTTTACCATGTGTTTTTTCATTTTCTTAATTTTCAGCATATTTTAGCCTATATATGGGCAACCGGTCCGGTTTATTTCTCCAAAAAACTGTGTATCCGGTTCATATAACCGGTTTTTATCATTAAAATTAATTTTTCTTTATGTAATAAGAAAATATTCCTTTTTACTCTACTTACTCTTGTCTATTGACACATCTATCATTTATTTTATTACCTTATCTATGAATAAAAAATGGTTCATGGACCATGAAAATGTTTAATCGGGTTGAACCCTTAACGAGGCTGATACTTGAATAGTCGGGTAATCGGGTTCGGGTATGATTTCCCTCAGATCATAAACTACACAATACGCCAATACCCGGAAAAAACCATCCAATCCCCTAATTCAGCTTCTCTTTTCCTCACTGACATAATTTCCAGTTGCTAAATTGTCGAAGCTCTACCAAAGTTCTTCAATAAACAAAAACCAGAAGATCATCAAATTCCGAAACCCTAACAATGACTGAACATCAAAGCACAGCTAGCAACACACAAAACGAGGATGAACCAGAGGCTGTGGATGATCACAATAGCATTCCTGATGCAGAGGCAACAGAGGCGAGCCGAAGGGAAAGACGGAAGCTAGCGAAGAAGGAGAAGAGGAAGAAGAAACGGAAGGAGCTTGCGGAGATGGCGCGTCAATTGGAGGAGGCTCGGCTTAACGATCCTGAACAGCTGATGCGTCTCCAAGCGGAAGAGGAGATGGAGAAGGCTCGAATTGAAAAGGAGAGACAAGAGTTTGAGGAGAGGGAGAAGAAGATTCTCGAGGATTGGCAGAGGAAAAGAGCTTTAGAGGAAGAGGAAGAGGAGAGAAGGAGACAAGCTCGTGAAGAAGAAGATCGGTTGAAAGGGAATCAGGTTTCTATTTCACCTCTCATCTCTTTGATTGACTTCGATTACTTATCTAGTGTTTTTATCTGTTCTGTTAGAGACGAGCTTTCTAGTTCAGCTGTATTGTTGATGTTGATCATGCTCAATGTACATACAGAAGTTGATTGGAGTAGGAATCGTTGTTCTATATAGAATGTGGAACTAGTGGTAGGGGACTATATAGTTTTAGGAACAGATTGAACTTAGACTTAGATGCAATAAGAACTCCGGTGTGGCTGAAAGAATGATATGAATTTCGCTTCGTTTGCCAGTTATAGTGCTGAGCTGCACAGCTAATTCTTATTAGGGAACTATTCTTGTTACTGAGTCTAAGTGTACTATGGCATAGTTTAATCTATATATATCTTTTAAGTATTTGCTGTTACAGTGCATTATGTTATTGTTGAATCAATTCTATGTCTGTAGCTATTTTTAATGCGAGAAGTAGACATTCCAAGCATTGCTGCACCAAGCCGGGAGTATTAATTGATATTTTATCAGTATTTGATTTATGTACTATGAGTCGATGACACAATTCATTTTGAAGGATTAAAATCAGGTGTCCAATATGCTTCCTAATGATTTTCATGGTATTAAGGAGCACATATTCATCCAGATCCCTTGTTTATTGAACCCTGCCTGTCTGAGTACATATGGTTTTGATGCAGGATGGAAATGAGAATGACACTGATGAAGATGGATGGGAATATGTGGAGGAAGGGCCTCCTGAAATCATTTGGAAGGGTAACGAGATTATTGTCCAGAAGAAAAAAGTCAGGGTGAAAAAGAACACGGACCAACAGATCATGAAAGAGGTTTTACATTTGGAAGTTCGAATAGTTACCTTCCAATAATTTCTAATATACACCGAGTTACTGATTTTTTTTTATATAATAATGTAGGATCCTAATAGACCTACTTCGAACCCTCTTCCTCCACAATCAGAAGCTTTTGCTAGTTTTAAGAATGGAGCTGTGCCTTCAGCTCAACAGCTACTAGAAAGTGTTGTGAATCAGACTCCAAACTTTGGTACTGAGCAGGTTGGTTATGCCCCCACCCTACTTCATCACACATTGATGCACTCTTATCTCTGACTTTATGGGAAAATCTTGCACACATTAGCCATGCTGAAAACAGGTTATGTAGTTTGTAATACGAAACACTCCCCTCCACCAGGGAGGTTACATCTCAACCTTTTGTTCATGCCAGGATAAAGCTCACTGTCCTTTCCACCACAAAACTGGGGCCTGTCGTTTTGGCTCACATTGCAGCAGAATTCATTTCTACCCTGATAAGTCGTGCACTCTGCTAATCAAGAACATGTACAACGGACCTGGACTATCTTGGGATCAGGACGAGGGGCTTGAGGTCTGTTAATGAAGTCTACATGTGACTCTAGTATCCTGCTGTTTATATCTATAGCTTATGCAAATCTGCAATGCACTTATTTTAGCCATGCCATGATGCACTATACCCTCAATAAAAAACTAATGCATGGTGTCCTCTTAAATCTATGATACTTCCTTACTGGTTTGTTTTTAAAGATATATATGCTATGACCTGAAAACTTATCGTACTTTACATCTAGTTTCCTGCTAAAGGAAGATGATTTGACTGCATTCATATTTTTCGGTTGTTGCTTAATATTGTTTGGAACTTTGAATTTTGAAATTTTAGATTTCTCCTTGCTGAATTAGATCAACTGAGAATCACTTTTATTGCGGTGGATGGAATTGTGAGAATCTGAACAACGAATGCTTGTGGTACTGCTTTGGTGGTTTCACGAACAAGAAAATCAATTACGTATCCTACAGAGACCAATTACTCTATTTATCCACTGATGTAGCTAATCTATCCCATTAATTATATATTTATTTTTTTCCTTCTATAAGAATTATAATTTCTCGACGTGATTGATTATATGATGATATGAAGTTTGAAATATTAAATGTTGACACAACCTGAAAAAAAAAAGAAACATTTATTCGCTTCTAGCTATCAATTTATGATTTTGTATTTTATAGATTGTTTACTACTAGTTAGCTTATCTACTGTAACTATTAATCTCCTTAACTAATATTAGTATAGCTGGATCAATTTCCTGCGTGTTGGACTTCTGCCAGTAGATGTCACTTCTTAAGGTTTGGGCTTATGACACTTCAGGGTCTTGTTTAATCACTGTAATCATTATGGCTGTAAGTTTGTAGCAATGAGTAAAGAAAAGGTTGCTTTCTACATCATCTGAAAATTTTTATTTTTTACTCTTTAAGAATTAATTAATTAGATCATCTTTCTGACATGTGAGTCTAACCATTCGGTTTGTGTGATTCACACCCACTGTTTATCCCACACTTTTCATCATGCCATTATAATGTGTGAAGGATCTTCCACTCCATGGCAACATACTATGCTTCTGTGTTGTCACACAGGATGTCTAGGTATATGCAATAGTGGGTAGCTAATTTTTTTTGGAGATATCACTCTCATTTTATAGCAAATAGCACTTCTCATTTTCAATGTTATTTATTTGAGTCTGGTAAATGCTAGAGAAAAAGTGAAGTTGACGAAGCTAGGGAGTTTTCCAGTGCATAATGTCTAAACATTTGATGAGTATAACTATGCGTTTTTTCCAGTACCTTAAACTTCGGGTTATGCAATCATTATCTCCAGGGCATCCTTTACTCCTTTTCATCGATGACCACTGCACTATACAGCCTTGTATGGTCCATAAGCACTTGCAGCTTTTTCTTCTGAATTTTCTTCCATCAGGCCTCAACTTCTTCTTGGTTTTTTTTTCTTAATCAGTAGCTGTACTAGATTTTTATGGGATGTGAAGCCCAAGCAATGGACATGGTTCAAAAGTTTGTGTGATAATTTTCATGAAGTAGAAAAACTAAGTGTTGTATACAAGTCATTTACATAATTTTCTAAGACAAGCTCTCATGTTTAAATGTTGGGACTTGGGAGTCTTCTACATATTCTGATTGCAGTCTGTGAACATATTCCATTTAGTAATTTGAGCTCCTACGATCTCTATGGATGCATGCAATAAGCATATTAGTCAGTAGTCACTTTAGTCTTTGTTGAACTTGAAGCAATCCTTGACTTTGCACTCTTCCTTGGAGTTTGCTTCATCTACCAAACGTTACATTTTCAAGTGTTGTGCAAAGTTATGTACAACCAACATATTTTCTTGTACTTCTTTATGCCAGTGCACCGATGAAGAAGTTGAACATGCCTATGAAGAGTTCTATGAGGACGTCCATACCGAATTCCTGAAATTTGGCGAGATCATGAATTTCAAGGTGTCTACTTTTCCCCCTTTTTTCTTTCTGAGCAGATGTTATTAAATTTAAATAGTTCAAATTTTCAGTGCTAGATTAGTTTCAACAGTTGCTGTTATCTATAGCTGTTATCGTCAGTTTCATATGAGAAAACTGGCTAAATTTAGCTTTTGACTCCCATTTTGGGTGATTTGTGTCTGTGTTAGTTTAGATGCATGGCCTTACATGTCATGCTACACCTTGTAACCACAAATAGGATGTCCACTGTAGGTAGCCTTACTGAGGAAACAATCGTCTTTCATGTTGTCCATTGTCAATTGCCTATATTGGTAGATAAGTAGATAACTAGCAAGAACTGTATATCTCAGGTTTGCAAAAATGGTTCACCTCATCTGCGGGGAAATGTATACGTGCATTATAAATCATTGGATTCTGCTGTGCTAGCTTACAAGTCTTTAAATGGCCGTTACTTTGCGGGGAAACAGGTATTCCTTTTTTTAATCCAAAATGCAGGTGCCATATGTGTTCTTAGTCAATACTCAATAGTCATTGGTTATGCACAAAAACCTGAATATTTATTAACGTGATCTGCGTGGTTGCTATTAACTTGTTCTAAATTCATACAAGTACACTCATAGAGTTATTATCGAAGAAAGGCAAACTCTGTAGTGTTAACGCAATTCACTTTAGCAGTCAGTAGCTCTCCATGCAAATCATCAGTGATTGTTTCTCTCACATTCTGCAAATTGTTTCGCATTTGATTTTTGGTTAGGTGCAATGCGAGTTTGTTAGTGTAACTAAATGGAGGGTGGCAATATGTGGAGAATTCATGAGATCAAAGCTTAAGGTAAAGTCTGTAACTTTTTACTTTATAGATAGACTTTCCTCGTTTCTCTCACTTATGTCCTACTTGCCAGACATGTTCTCGTGGAGTAGCCTGCAATTTCATCCACTGTTTTCAGAACCCTGGTGGAGATTATGAATGGGCGGATTGGGATAAACCACCTCCAAGATACTGGGTACAAAAAATGGTTGTTTTATTTGGGTGCTCCGATGAATCTGCCTATGAGATTGAGAGAGAAAGCCCAAGATCGCTTAGACATTCCAGCAGATCTTCAACAGTTGATGCAGATAGGTATATATGAAATGCCATCAAACAATTTATATTCAGTATAATGGAGGCAATATTAGTATTATTTTTGATTTCTCAGGTTCCTTGTTTACTTTTAAATGTTGAAAATTTAAACAGATACCACCATTTTCGGAGGTCACATTCAAGAGATATTGATTATAGAAGAGGTTCAAGAAATCACTACGATGATGCTCAGAGCAGAGCACAGCGGCAACGCCATAGACATGCCACTAGCAAGACACCAGAACTTGTTGATGAGAAGCATCAAAATGGACCAAGTTCTAGATCAGTGCAGTGCAGAAGTGATGCATCGACTGATAGTGATACAGATACAGATATATATATGCCAGAGAAGGGAAGATCTAGACATGGCTCGAAAAAACGCTCTGAACTTCACATAAACGGGAATTTGGAATCTCATGGTCGCATAATTGAGAAACACGAAGCTGGTGTAGATGCAGTTAGCAGTGATGAAGAAAAATATCATAAGCATGCTTCAACGAGACACATGAAGGAAAGGACTCAACAAGCAGGCAGATTCCGTGATACCAAGTCAAAGGAAAGGTGCTCGGTTGAAGGCAGTTGGAAAGACGTGAGACAACGTAGAAAAGTCTCTAAATGTCCAGATGATTGCTGTGATGGCAGAAGCAGAACTGACGAGAGAAAATCAACTGGTCATTGGTATAATAGGGAGGACGAGGGTGAGCACACATGTGCAGACTCTGAGGAATTTGGAAATGAGACATCCAAGGCAAATCACTACAACAGAAGAGATGGACATGAATATTGTAAACATGCTAGAACTGAACGAAGCGATATAATTTATGGCTCTAGAAAATATACTAGTAAATGGGAACAGGAGGATTCGGGAAGAAAATATAAGAAGGGATCGAAAAGAAAGAGAGATGCAGAAAATTCAGATCCTGAAAGTCAATTGAGTTATTTGGAAGAAGGAAGTAGGCAGCACGTCGCTGACCACCAGTTTGATGAAGATACCGAAGACAGGGGACGTTGGGAGCCTGAGTGAGTTATTATTGTCGGTTGTAGACTCTCGTAGTTACCGTCTCTGGACCAGTGAGTGTGACCATGATATGATATGTTTTATTCTTCTCTTGCGTATCGAATGGTTAATATTCGATGGTTTACGCGGTTCTGTGTTCATGATAAGTTTAAAAGATGCAATTGTGTTCACTGTTCAATGTTCATGTTCAGTGTGCAATTGTGCATACAGAGAAAGGGAACAGAAAATTACAATATATATAAGGAAGAAAGGACAGGATAAAAATAAAAATGAAAATAATATGAGAATTTTTACAGTGAGATAGTAGTCGTACTACTTGTTAAAATGACATAGTAGTTGTACAACCGTTAATATTTAATTTAACTGATCTATGTACGACTACTACAACAACTTAAAAGTAATCGTATTAGTTAATTTACCAATCTACTTATTCAATAAAGCTTTTATATATAAATCATAATATATGTACAATTACGCAAAGGAAAATAAGAATATCAAATATGAATTATATTAAAATTAAATATAACAAAAAACTAACCACTAAATATAAATTATTAAATTAAAAGAACAAAATCATAATCTCTTTCTTCTTCAAAGTCACGTCTTCTCTCCTTCAAACCACAATCCCTCCTTTTCTTCTTTACCCAGCCCTTCAATTACTATCAAACATAATCAATTCATCAAATGTAATCACTTTTCTTTCTCAATTGAAGAACCCTAATTCCCAATTTGAAGAAACCTAATTCCCAATTTGAAGAATCATAATTTCTTAATCTCTCCATCTTGTTGGATCAACACGAAAAGAGCAGCACCAACAACAAGGTATGTTTTCGAATCTCGTACGTCAAGTATAAGCTGAAAAGCTTCACAAGCAGAGTAGATTATCACTGATTAATGAAGTTGAGTGCTGATCAACATGGCCAATTAGGCATCTTTTATTCAATACATATAAAAATAGAAATGCCATGTAATTTGTGTCTATTTTGCTTGGGCAGCGCTGAGTTACATAAAAAAGAGACTATGAAAGAGCATTCACTAGAGTAGAAAGGTTTAAGTCAAATGATAGGGTTTAAAGTTAGAGCTCTATTAGCTATTAGTACGTTTACTATGCCCAGAAATCGTGTAACCTTGAATAACTTGATTAAGGTGTTGGGTCTTTATTAAATATGTGTGTCTTCTTAGCTATGAATAAGTCCTCTTTTCGTAGGTAACTTGCTTATGAAGATGGGTGCTTTCTATGCCCGTGTACTCTACTAGTGGTACTGTAACAAACCAATCTTTGCTTTGATTGAGTTTATGTATAAGACGTACTTAATGTAACATAAGCATTTTTACTTAGGATTGTTCATATATGATGCTTAAATCATTCTAGCAGTATTCTTATATTCTTATGTGTAAAGTTTAGGATTGTTTATTCGTAAAGCTAGAATTACTTGGCATTCTTACATTGTATTATTCATCTTTTTTTCTTTCTTTCCTTATTATGCAGAATTATGGCCGAGGAAGAGATATATTGATTTACTGATGACAATATGTTAAGTTCCGATGACATGTTATCAGAAGGTGAGGGAGAAGATGCATATTTTCACACTTCTGACACTATAAAAAAGGACTATGGCAATGCATTTTTCAATGATGATATGATGACATTTGTATGTTTAGATTTGCTTCAGTGGAGGAAGCACATGACTTCTATCTCGACTATGGCAGACATTACGGTTTTGACATTCGAAATTTTTCGAAAATAAAAAATCCAGAAGGAAAAGTTGTTGTTAGGCAATGGGTTTGTAGTTGTCAGGGATCCACATTAGAGAACCAAGAAAAAGGATCGAAGAAAGGAAATGGATCCACAGTTGAGCAGAGGTATCGGAAGCCTCAAAAGCCTAAGAATACTAAGAGATTCAATTGTCTCGCCAGATTCCTAATTGCACTTGATCGTGATGATAATCTCTATAGGGTGACTAATCTTGAAAACATCCATACCCACGAGCTTGCAACTCGTCCTCACCAAAAGATTTTGAAGTGCAACAAGTAATATAACTTATAAAATTTTATAAGTTTTAACTTTGAATGATTATGTTCACTAACTTCACAACGTTATATTTTAGGTTGATTACATCTTCGCAAAAGGCTTTGCTATCAGAGTGTGCTAGAGCTGGTATGTGTACTTGAGACACAATAAATCTGATTGAGTACACAAAAATATGGATAATAGGTTCTGATTTTCAGATGTTATATGTTCACTCATGCTGGCAAGATTTTGCTCGTAGAGATGGTGATGATGATGAACATGTGAGTCACTCACTTTTTGGCCGAGGTAGTAGACTAAGATTGATAAGTCATCCCTCAGAGTGTGCCACAATTTCCATTCCCATACACGACAAATATTGTCATCATTGGTTCATATGTAGTCTGAACTTTGAAAAACAAATCATTGAGGTGTTTGACAGCTTCAGATCCAAAAATGCTACGATTGTTTCCAATCATTACATGGAAATGATAGGATTATCGGTAAGTATGTAAGTGATAACGTTAATTTAAAAAGATATCCTTCATAACAACAAAAATGTTGATAACAGGTGAATAGGTTGGAGAGGATAAGCAAGGTATGGGAAGAACTTATTGCCTGTTAGAATTGGAATATGTTTCCATGTGTCTACAATGGAGAGTTTCCGATACAAGATAATGGGTAAATTACTTTGTACTTGAACTATTTTGATTAAAATCAATTATTACGATATAAAAGTTATACTTTGAGAAATTTCACTTTTAGTCATGAATGTGGTCTCTACGTTTGCCTATATCTGATGTTTGGAGATGTAACATATCGACGACTTACAGAGGTAACATGATTTAAATAAATATACACGTTAAACTTTTGTTGAACTAGACTGTGTGTATGAGGTATCAATATCTTGCAACAATGTTATTATGTGTAGGATGAGTCATACTCCATGCATGCGTAAACGTATTGCTTATAAATTCTACACTTCCATGGAAAATACTAAATACATCAGGTACAAATATTTTATTTATTTATTAGATTCATAAATAAACTTCATTAAACCTTTGGGATATACTAGTTATGTGTTCATCAAATGCAAGGATTATATAGCTATATGGGTTCGTATCTCGTCAAATGAAAAACGTTTGACATGTGTACAGGCAAATATTGATCCAAAGGCTGTGACTTCAATAATGGAGCTTTTTGATTATATTGAGGAACATATGGAGGGCAAGGCATTTGCAGGGCTAATTTGAGTGGAGAAAATCCCACATGTTGTACGATGAGACTTGACACAACCGAGGACCTTTTTGCTTTCATCAAAATACATAGGGAAGTTGGAAGGAGAGATTTAAATTTTCATTTGAGTTGGGATTAGTTAATTAATTATGATACTTTCAGTCATACGCTTAAAAGTTACATGCATGCTTTTGGATTGTTGCATGCAACAATTTTTTTTGCCGGATTGTTGAAATCTTTCAGTCATACGCTTGAAAGTTACATGCATGCTTTTGGATTGTTTAGATACTTATTTAACGTTTTGAGGTTTCCTTTTATTCTTTGCAAGTTGCATTCATGTTGCATTTTGATGTTCATGGAAGATTCTTATATTTTATAATGAAAATAATTTTTGTTTGAATGACGGGGGAATTCATGTCATTTAGGCTATATATGATTTTTGTAAGACTGCTCTAATATTAACATGTGTTCACAAGAGTTTATCATATACTCCACCCGTTTCTTACGAACTTTCGAATTTACTTTCATCAGTTAATCATAATCATTTTTTATCACAAATAACTCTGCAAATATATTGATAATTTTTTTAATTTTGTTAAGTTTGAACGGGTGATATTCATAACAGTAAGGGCAATTCATGGTGGAAAAAAAAAACTTTTTATTAGTTGCAATGATACTTTAAACTTTTCTTCTGATTTTTTTACTTTGCATCTTTTCGGAAGAGCCACTCTTGAAAATTGAATGAGCAGTGAATTGGGAGGAGTAGTTGGTGTTATTCTTGGTGAGGAAGATGAAGTAACAGTATTGATTTTGTGTGGATATTATAGGAGAGGAATTATATGGGAATAAGAAGAACAAGATTCATGACTTTCAGTTAAGCTAGCTTTAAGGTATCTTTGTTCCCAACTTATGGCTACTCCTGTATTTCTTGATCTTTCCATTCTGCATATCTCTTCCTTTTCAACTCCTCTTGAACTGGGTTCTTTTGTGTGATGAAAACTGCACTTATACGCAGTTTCACATTTCAAGAGTGTTCTGTATTGATATTTGGTTGTTTACTTGTGACTAATTATACTTTCCATTATTGAAACAGCATCAGACAGTGAAGATATGAATGACATGATCAGAATTCCTAGAAGAAGCAAGGATCACAAGAGTGGAGAATAAATAGGATTCTTCCGATTTAATAGTTTTTGTTAAACTTTTTGTATATTATTGCTTTAGATGATAAGCTGAACTAAACTTATTCTTATTTTTGGT